>JAHZNC010005111.1:0-32662 GCA_027744095.1 Zhuqinia jingwanae | reverse complement strand
GACTGCTATAGTGCAGTGTCCTGGATATTTGCAAAATAAAATTTTATGGAATCATGAATTGATATTTACTTACTCTACAACCTTCGGCCAGAACACTGCGGTGCAAGTAAACTATGGTATAGGTATTATCACGGTTTAAAAAAATGTATACGTCCTACAAATACACACATATCTGTCAATATTGAAAATACTCATTTCATTTCCTTTCTTTCTAATACAATTGTGCGAAGATGTGTATAGGGTTTATTTAGCTGGGGTGTCATGTCTAACAAGAGTACAATTTTACAATTAGTGACATTGCCAGAGTCGACTCGACTCAGTCGAGTGGCATCAACGCAACGAATCATTCCACACACTCGACTCAATATAATATACAAATATTAGTACCACGTATCATATTCTATATGCTTATTTTTAATTTGTTGCACACAAAACCTCATGCATATTCATTCACAAACTAATATAAAAGTTGCCTTCTTTGGCTCGCAACCGTCACAACCAACGTGTTGGGTTTGGCACTTTTTGGCAGTCATCGTCAGTGTCGTCACAAAAAACAGTGATATTTTTTTTGTTTCAATAATCATCTCCCACATCCCACACACGTACTATATGTACACTAGTACGTAAGCAAATGTTTTTGAACAATTTCGCTTCTTTTTTTTGTACCATTTTTTATGCTATTTGAATTGGTCCTGTGGTAGTGGTGGTGGCAGCCGTGTAGGTTAGTGAAAAACTGAGAGAAAAAAAGCCAAAAGGTGTGTTGTGTGGAGTGGAACAACAAGACTTTAAGAAGGTTAGTTTAGGTATATGTGTGGAAACGAGAGAAGGCACTCGAATGACCCAGCTTACAGTGAACGTTCTTGTTATATGATTATGTGCATTAACATCAGTATCTGTATATGCATGTATTTTCGGANGAATGACCCAGCTTACAGTGAACGTTCTTGTTATATGATTATGTGCATTAACATCAGTATCTGTATATGCATGTATTTTCGGAATATTGTAAATGTGTAAAAAATAAATATAATATGCACAATAATTTAAGGAATGTGTTGCAAGTTGTAAACTAGAGTGAGTGGAGTGGAATTTTCGTGGAGTCAATTCGGTAGAGTAGTAGGCAATTTATTTTGATGGGTGCAGGCATCGTGTAAGTCAGGTGTGCACGTTACACGTTACATATATAGTACACAAGCTACTTACTTACTAACCAAACCAAAGAATTACCTACCAATATTACTTTAATGAGCACATAGTCATAGTCGTATCGTAGCATGATAATAAGCCCGAGGAGATTACATAGGTAATGGAGGTAGACATTTCCTAAGTCAGTATTCCCAACAATAATAATATCTTGGTCGTTTCATCACAGCCTGAGTATCGTTGTTGTTTTTATATATAGCTTTTGCACTACAAAAAAAGTACACACACATAATATATTGTGCTTGGATTGGACATACAAGCTTTAAAACAACATCATTCGCATCGTGGTAAAAAAAGGACAAAAAAACTACGTGCTGACTTGAATAAGCTAACCAGCCAGAGTATATGTATACATTTGGACTGCTCGCACTTACTTGCAATAATAAAAAAAATATTTCAGGAGGATAGCCAGGCAGACATGCCATAATAATTATAACTTATAACGTGTCTTACCATTGCACGGTCTATGTGTATCTAGTTTGCTATATGGAATATGGATAATACACAATATCACATTTACACACAACACAAAGCAAAACTTCCTTTTTTTTGAATGAGATCATCAAATCCAGCAAGTCATACAGTCAGAGACTCATACTCAATCAGCAACTACAAAAAACAGAAAGAAAAAAATTAAATTGTGTAGTAAACCCCAAGTTGTTGAATATCATTATTACACATACATACATCATACGTACACAACAACTCTGATAAAAATAATTTATACATAAAAGAGTTTTACGTATAATTGAACACTCTTGTTTTTTAAAATTAGAATAGTGTGTTTATGAGCAGTTGTATATACGGTGCAAATTGTAGAGTAATAATAATTATTGATACATAAAAATGTGAATTTTCATGCATCCAAAAATCATAAAATTTTAAAATAACCAAAATATAGCGTTGTTATATTATACAAACCGTAATGTGGTTGTGAATTATGTGATTTATAGTTTCATAAATTAAATAAATACTAAACATATACATACATATGTACTACGTACTAATTTAGCTTAAAATTAGTTCATGCTGTCGATAATAACAATTTTACATAAAATTTCATAAAAAGGTAAGTATCCATTTATGTAATAATTATATTTTTTAAATGGGGACAGATATGTGATCCGATTGAGAAAACAGTTCTGAATCATGAATTTTTGATTCATGATAATTTTGTTAAAATAAAATTTCACTGCAAAACGAGCGACAAGAAGCATGAGGTTTTCTGGCATCAATTTTAACGACCCACAAGAGAATTGAGTCATACGAAGTTTAATCTAGGTTTACTAATGTAGGATATATGTATTGATAAATAGACAAATGAAGGTTTTTTCTCGGTCGTTCGTTATTTTATTTGGACAATCAACGATGTAACGGTTTTATGGGGGGAATGGGAAATCCTTAAAAAAATAGTGACAGTTGATATAAAATGAATATTGGGGCAAATGTCAACAACGAATTATTATTATTTAGCAAACAAATTTTTTTGTTTTATTGTTTTAATGAAAAACGGAAAAATATTTTTGTTTTAGTGACTTAGTGAGTGAAGCAATGATTTCTTTGTTTGACGTGTAGTGTCAGCTGTTATGCAAATAGATGATAACAACAGAAAAAAAGTAAATGGGAACGCATTTAATTTCCCTTTTGTTTGTTTACTACATCTTATTAGTATTTGTATTTATTGCATTGCACTCTCCAAAACACAATCAACGCCTGTCACTTTCACCTGTCCGATTCCGTGATTCTCGTTTTATGTATTTAAGTTTATTGGTTGGTGTTTGCGTTTGGCTGGGCTGGACAGAAACAGAAGATAGAACAACATCCATGGCACATGTAGTTAGTTAACTCTGATAAATGATTATGTGTAAGGACAGTTTAGCGTTTTGTGATCACATTGTCTTAATAGAGTGTTCCACCAGAAGAGTGTTGTATGATATTTCATTACAACAGTCTATTTGCATGGGGGATTAGATTAATGATTAATCTTATCTCCGAATGAATATTGATCAGTTGATGACTGGGTTCGGTTCTATATGTTTGTGTGCATTGTGTTGTGTATATGGAAGACAGAAATAGATGGGTATGAGTAGTAATAGTTAGTTACATCACGATTATTCTCAAAACAAAGTGTATCAATGATAAATCAACGGTACCAGATTTCAGTTTAAAAAAAATTAGTCAGCTATGCATATTATTCAATTATGTGCATAACTAATTGCTCGCACGAGTCATATTCATTGTTTATTCAAGGAATTATCATGATTGTGATTAAATGTACTAAATGCGCTCTTTTGTTTTATTACAGATGCCTCTCGTCATACAGCTTCCGTAAAAGGGTTAATAGCGGTCGGAAATAGTTCGCAGCAAATGAAGTAACATTCTAAATGATATAGTATGTTCGAAAATGTTATTTTGTGCTCGTGATATAGATAATGAAACTCGTCGTTGAATAAGCAAGCAAGTTTAATTAAAACATGGAGAACGGATGAAAATTGTCACCGATGTGAACTGTTGACATTTATAATGAAAGTAAAGTGATATATCTGTTAACGTTTGTAATATTTCTGAAACAACGAAACTAAGCGAAGAATTAAATTGTTGTCAGTGCCTGGGGGTGTGGTTGTAAAATATTTACTTCATGAAATCGTGAAAAGTTCAGTAAATAAATTTACATTATGGAGGACAGAGGGGCGCCAGTAGCAGACTATTTTGTAGTCGCTGGTCTGCCTGATAATCCCGAACTTGTGGATGAAGATCTTTGTGAAGGTCTTAATCCAAACTGCAAAAATTTTGAACCTATTACAGTAAGTGAACTAAACACAGATTTAATTTAAGTGTGTTTAAGTTAATTTAAGTAACCATTAGTCTTTTGTCCATGATTTCTGATATCAACATTGGTTGTACTATTTTTTTTCAGGATATCACAGTAATATTTACGGCGTTCGAGACAGTCCCACGTGGTTTTACTTGTGTTGACAAAACACCTTTTGGTGAGATACTTAATTTTCTTCTTTTACGTTTATTTGCATGCGTTTCAATTCAATAATAATTTAATTCTGAATTTATAGGGTTTCCTGCTAATTTAAATAGCGGTAGTTTGAGAAGTCCTGAGGTTTATCTATGTTTCCGAAGAGGCAGAGATAAACCTCCACTTGTGGATATTGGGTAATTACATTAATAAATATATCCTTTATTTCTTTGGTAAAATTATTAGGTCATGTGGCTCTAGCAGTAATCGTATTTCCTTGTGAAATTTAGTGTCATGTACGATGGAAAAGAGCGACTTTTGCCAGATGCTGAAGTTATTATCTCGACTCCAGGAGGACGTGACGCAAATGTTAACAACACAAGTGCTAGAACACTTTTGACATTTAGGAGAGCAGCAGATAATATGCCGTGCAATGAACTTGTAGTTACAGACGTTTGTGTTATATTTCAAAATAAAGGGGAACGTCCACCACATGCTTTTTGTGTTATTCCTAAGAACCTCAATAAAGGAATGGTAAGTTACCGATTACCACCCATTAACTAAACCGACCATGTTTTGTCTCTCTTCATTTGTGATCATGTTTGTAGGTAACTTCATATTATTTTATGTATTTTTTTCAGATGGGTTGTGATGTGTACCTTCTTTTTCCAGAGGAAAAGTTAAATCAAGATCAGAGAGTTGCACTGGGCATGGTTCTCCCAGGGGATAAGAATGATAAGCGTGTTCACGTGAACAAGTCTATTTGTCTTTTGTCACATTATCCGTTTTTCGACGCATTTAGGACATTTCTATATTATCTCAACTGGATGGTGAAAAGCGGTCCTCATGATGTACCTGTTGAAAGGTGGGTTAACTCTCTGGACTGAAGAGTCAAAACTGAATTTGAAAAGAATGTAATCATGTTAATGGAGGAATTATTTATTAACTAGGTATATTGCACATCTACTGGAGGAAGTGCCGCTTCCTTCTCCACAACGGCCTCACATTTTGATGCAACTTTCATCAACGCAAAATTTGTTGTTGTCGCATCCACACGATTCTCCTCTGCCGAAGAGGTGATAAAAGAAAGCTTCCATAATATAACTTGCTAATTTTATGGAATGATCAAGTAAAAAGTCTTTTGTTTTTTCAGCGGAGCGTCATTTCGTCAAATGTTAACAAATTTAGGCCCAGATAATTGTCTTATGGTTCTTTTACTTGTTCTAACGGAGCAGAAACTCTTGATTCATTCACTTAGACCGGATATTCTGACAGCGGTTGCGGAAGCCGTTTCAATAGTAAGAATGATATCAAAATATTAGAAGGGAAAATATATGTACCTATATATATGATATATGATATTTATTAAATATCACGCTGTTATTAAATTTTCCCTAGTGGCAAATTGTCATCTAACTGGCTAATTTATTTTATGCGTTGTAGCTGATTTTTCCTTTCCGATGGCAATGTCCGTATATACCGCTGTGTCCTTTGGGGTTGTGTGCTGTTTTACAAGCACCTGTTCCCTTCTTGGTTGGTGTCGACTCGAGATTCTTCGATTTGTACGAACCTCCTAACGACGTTACGTGTATAGACCTTGACACTACCACAATATCTGTGTAAGCACTTTGACAAACATTACAGCATGAATTATTTTATTTTATTGAGCATTCGTGATTTTGATTTATATTGGCGTTAGATTATTTTTATCCGTTTTTCTCCAATGCTTATGAGTGAAAATTATACGAATTCTCTTGAATGAAAATTATTGTAGAAGCGAAGACCGGCGTCAGTATTTGCATACTAAATTGTTACCCAAAAAACCTGCCAAAATACTTAGACAAAATTTGGAAAGTCTCAAAATGGTGTTGGATAATATGGCTGCGATGAGCCGCTCAGCTGCCAAAAATAAAAATGATAATGATATGATGGACATTGATTTTCAGCTGAGGCGAAAAGAGGTTCACTTTTAAAATTTATTTATGATAATTTTTTTGGGGAAAAGACAAACGTGAAGTACTAACTAACATATAATTTTTGTTAATAGCGGCTTGTGGAAATGGAGATTCAAGAAGCATTCTTGCGCTTTACGACGAACATTTTAAAAGGTTACCGATCGTTTTTGTTACCAATTACGAAAGCTCCCACCGTAGGAGCTACGGATGCGTCATCACTGTTTGACTTTAATGTAAGTCAACATTACCTTATGTGTTCTTTAATTTTTATGCATTCTATGTTTTTTATGAAGACTAAAACTATATTATCTGAAATGTATACCCCAATAGGCTTTTCTTCGGTCCAGGGATAAAAATTTTCACAAATTTTATCAGCTAATGCTGAAAACACAAATGTTTTTTCGATTTATTGAAGAAAGGTCTTTCGTATCTGATCAGGATGCAAGCTTGGAATTTTTTGATGAGTGTATTGACAAAGTAAGTCATGCTCTCTAATTATAGTCTATCGGATTCTAGACTCATGCTTATATTGTATGAATCACATACTCATAAATTGTCTTTCATCTAAGGTGGATGCTGATGACTCGGAAAATCTGAAGTTGGTTGATGTGAACGAAAGCAGTCAAAGTGAAAGAACAGTTTTCGTCATGCCCCCTGAACCAATCGGCCTCCCACCAAACGCAAAATACTCGTATAATGGAATATTTCAACTACAGGATAATTTATTTGGTGCTGTTAAACCGAAACCGGAAGCTTTAAACCGTATTCTTAAAGACACAGATCACTCAGCTCCTGGAAGCCCGATCGCTCGAAGGACAAAACAAGAAATCAAGTCTGCACAGAAAAATGCAAAGAAATATTCTGAAAATCCTCATTTATGGGCAAAGTATCTTCTCTCTACTTGCTATAGGTATTTACATATCACTAGTTGCATCTGAGCCATACCTAGCAAAAATGTAGTTTCTGAATCCGAAAATGAAATTAATGGAATATTACGTATTTTTGTTCTCCAGTTTGTGGTTTATACATTTACCAAGCTATGTTAGTGTAGCTGCGTCAACGCACATGGCTCTCTGTTTAGCTCACGAGACACTAGTCCGAATGTCGAAAACGAAAATTCATCCTGCCGATGAGGTTTGTTATAGGGTTGTGATGCAGCTTTGTGGAATTTATAGTCAGCCCCTTGTTGCAGTTAAGGTTTTGTTTGAAATGAAGCGTTGTGGAATCACCCCAAATGCAATGACTTATGGATTCTATAACAAGGCAGTCTTAGAGGCTCAATGGCCTTCGAATGTCAGTAATTCTAGTCAATTAATGTGGAATAAGTTACGGTAAGTCTTTCTCATATTCTTATGGTTATTATAATCATAATCTGTGACGTCTCTACATGCCTTTATTTATTTATTTGATTACTCACGTTTGTTACAGAAACGTAATCGTTGGAGTGGCTCAATTTCGGGCTGCCGGAAGACAGCATCATATCAGAAATCGTCGCCAGCTATCACAATCAACTGATGATGTAGACAGAATTTCTACAGGAAGTGGAGCATCTTTAGATTCACAAAATCAAATGCACAACAGAAATTTAAATGCAAAGACTTCTCCAACCATACCAGCTCTCCATCCTCAAGTAGGAAATCCCTTGACATATAACAATGTCAAAGGTCAGACTGATTCCGAAACCACCAGTGTAGCTACAACGTCAGTTCCCACTAGAATTAGCTCTTCTTCAGACATTGGGTACGGATCCATGACAGATCATAAACCACCTTCGGATACTGATGTAGATGATAGAGAAACGGATGATGCAGAGATACCTCACCATCTTAATCAAAAGTCTGCGAAAACTGCCAAATTCTGGGGGCAAATGGGTAGAAGTTTGGATCAATGGGTACGATCAGGAATGACCGGCCTTGCTAATGTTGCATCATACGCAGCAGAAACAAGTTACTACAGCCCAGCATCCCTAATGATTTCAGGATATCAACCTGATTACGCATGTAGGAACCAACAAGGTGACTACGACTACGATGATGATGAGTTTGATGAAAATGGTGGCTTGAGAAATGCAAACAGGCGATTGAATTTCGACGATGAAGTTGAAGATGGAAAGAATACAAATGCTCTACGTTTGCTTCGTTCTGTCAGTTTTGGAAATGATACGCAAATTATGTGCAAGTTGAAGGAGTTAAAAGAGGAAATAATTGCAGAGGACAAGAAAAAGCAATTGCTTTCCAATGGTACATCCACTGTAGATGGAATAGCAAGAGCCCCTGCTACAAATCATGATAGTGAAGTTAAACGTTCTGGTAGTGCTGACTCTAATGGTTCTCTAGAGGGGAAAGTGAATCAGTTTTATGAGCCTTCCAATCCGGAGGCTTCTTCAGGAACGAATGCCAATAGTCGAGAGGAAACTCCTGTAGATGGAGATGACGAAAGTTATCAAGATACGCTTAAGCCTAACAGTTTGAACCCACCGCGTTCTCCTTCGTTGCTGATAAGAGATGGCAACAATAAAGATACAAGCCGAGAAACTACTCCGTGTAGTCCTGCAAGAACTCCTGTGACTCAAAATGACCCGTTAGGTAATTCAAATTAATTAATTTAATTAGTCATTGGGTAATTCAAACACGTTATACAACTTAATTAGCAAATGCAATTATACTTATTAACTGTTTTTGCTAAACAAAATATTCAACTTCACATGAAAATTTTCTGCAGAAAAAGATAATTGAATGAATTAGACACAACACAATATGAATAGAAACAACAAATGTTTATGCATTCATATAATAATAATCATAATAACAATAATAACATTAATATATTAATACGAATGAAATACGTTATAACCTGTTTCACCACGATTTTTGTTTTTTTAATTTCAATTTCATCCCGTTAGGTGCTTTAAGTGACCCATGCAGTCCAGTGGAACATAAAGCTGTCAACAAAAAGTTTACAGTGGTTGCGGCGCATACTGGTGGGGGCTCTAGTGTTAACGATTTGAGAATGGAAAGAATTTCTACCGACTCTCCAAAGAGAACTTGCAGCGAAGGTCAAATTGGTAGTTATGTCCTTGGTGGTGTCACCGTACAACAAGGAGGTAATACCACTTCCAAAGCGTTTCATCGTTCCAGTACATTACCTAATTATTCCACCATCACGGGCATTAACGGTGGTGCTGGTGGAACAGAATCGTTGGATGACAAATATGTGAACGGGGGTACAACACCAGTTGTGCCCAGTTTATCAGCTATAAGTTCCAGTTTGAAAAATCCGTTTGGGTAACAAACAAGTTAATTACCTAAAAGTATTTTATAATATGTAATCAAGTATTCATGTTAATAATCATATTCTTTCTTTTTTCTCACACTTTTACAGACGATATAGTCCGGGAAGATTGAGTTTACGAAAAGCTGGAACATCCCTTATTGAATCAACGATTGGAGGGAAGAAGGCTGAGGCATTCATGGAAGGCTTCAATCAATTCAAATCAGTTGCGACTGTGACAGTAAAGAATAAAATTGAAGAATTGAAAGAAGTTGTGAACAATAATTCTCCTGCTCAGAAAAACGGACCTTTTGGGTAGGTTGTTGTCAATTACTTTATTACCAGTTCCTTAATGTAAGATGTGAGTCACTGAGTGACTAATTGCTGTTTTTCTCTACACAGGAAAAACATGGATGATTACAAGGATCAGGGTGACTTGAGTGACTGCGATGGCGTGGAACCTGCAGTTAACGAATGGGCCAGTGTATCTGAATCGTACCTTGATAAGTTACTTACAACAGAATCAACCTCAACCAGGGCAAGTTTTGCTAGTGCTGACATGGGCTACGGCCTCAGTCATCATGGTAAGTTTTTTTTAATAAGGTAAATAAATAATAGTTTGTAACCTCAAAAATGTATCATGTAAAAAAAATTTTGTATTTGTAGACACACCTTTGTCAAGTTCCACACAATCTCTTCTGGTTGATAACACAAGAAGTAATGTCCCACGTAAAGATCATTCTAAACCTGTAGCTGTAGAAATCAGCATGACCACATGTTCGAAATGTCACAGTTGCAGCTCATTGATGTTTGATGAAGAAATCATGGCTGGCTGGACAGCAGAGGATTCGAATCTCAACACTAGGTGTCCTCATTGTAAGAAATGGGCGGTGCCGTTTATGGAAGTGACAATAACCGATTACCGTTACTTGCCTCTGTCACAAATGTTTCCACTTACTTCTGCGTCAAGTGTAGAGAGTATACATAGCACTGCAAATCAATCAAGACGGCCATCTGTAATGAATCCATCAACGGGTACGGTTATTGGTCAAGTAGGACAGAAGTCTCAAGAGAGGAAGGAAGTTATCAACGAAATTAAAGAAACAGTTATAGCAGAAACCAATCATGAAGAAGAAGAAGATGGAGCCGATGTTTCAGAAGTGGAAAAGGCACTTGGAAAGAAGGAGGAATTAACACTAGACCTAGACCCTCTTGGAGTAATTGAAGAGTTACAGAGAAGTAGAAGGAATAGTCCTGATCCCAACGAATCTACTAAAGCATCAAGTACTGACCAAACTTCTGTTGAAAGTACCCCACAACCAGGGAACACAACAGAGTGTGCCAATACAAATTCTCTAAGCGTCACGCACCATCATCCTCACCATCAACCACATCCAGCCGCGACAAAGTGGGAGGGCGTGTGTGGAGATCCAATTTTAGTCCCTTATCTTAGCCCGCTAGTGCTCCGAAAAGAACTAGAAAATGTGTTGGACCATGAAGGAGACACTTGTTTAGTACAGCCAAAATTTGTGGATGAGCATCCTATAATTTATTGGAATTTAGTGTGGTTCTTTCACCGTGCGAATTTAACTAGTCATATCAAAGGATTGTGCTTGAACGCCAAGACAGTGCTTCCAAATAAAAAAGTACCACGGAAAAGAGAAGAAACGAAGGAGGACAATAAATTGGATATCAGTTCATCAGCGGTTGGCGACAATGAAGAAATAGAACTGGTTAACTTTAGTGTTCATCCATCTTGGGAAACCTCGGATTATAGTAATGTTTTGATAAAGTGTAAATGGGACAATTCCAAGTTCCATCCAGAGTATGGCACTCCTCTTTACGTTCAATGGCTCAAAAATAAGGAAAGGGAGGGAAAGGATAAGGAGGATCAAAAAGAGGGAGTACATGACGAGCGGCCTGTCACAATAATGGACAATAATTTGATAAAGTGAGCAACGCACCACAATCACATGATATTATGACATATTTTTAAGATAAAAACGCGCTGTGTAATGTATAAATTGTAACAATTATTATTTTATTTTATTCAGGTTAATGAACAATATAATTAAAGCATCCCAGGGAGGCAATCTGTCACAAATATGCCCCCAGTTGCTGTACCACTATCATAAACAGTCAAATCCAAGACACTTTCCAACTTACCGCGATGTGTTATTTTTGTCTCTGGTTGCTGCTGGTCGGGAATCAGTTGAAGCTTGTAAGTATTATAAGACTCGCAATTTCTATTTATATATAATTGCTTATTATGATCATCAATCAATATTTACTGGTGTGGTTTTATTGCGCGTGTGTATTTGCCGAATAAATAAAAGTTTTATTGCTTGTTGCTTTTATCGCCACTCAGCTCACAGAGTTTCACAAAATATTCAAGGTAAAAAGTGTTCACCTTCACTAATGTACATACATAAAGTAGTTGACAGTAGATGTGTTGTTCTGCATTTGATAATTCGCTTTCTGTTTTTGAATTTGTAAATAGTCCAACTAATAATTGTTATTACCTGAAAAAGGTTTTATGTAGTATGAGATTTTTATTAAAAAGGCAAAATGTAATAAATTTTGTATCGAAACTTTTTAGATGGCTACGGGTTGGATAAAGAATATCGCGACGTCTACAGCAAATACCGATGTAACGACGATTTCGAAAGTATGGATATTGGTGACCTGCCTCCCAACGACGCAGCATTGTTTTGCCGGCGCTATTTCAAAGAATTGGAATTACTGTAAACTTTACAGTGTTTAAAGTAAACTGAACTCTACATATTCAACGATATCAAAACGTGCATTGCATTTCATGATGGACTGTGGAATATAAAATACATAGCATTTATAATCATCAAGTGATTTTATTAGTTTGTAATAAAATCTGTTATTGAGTAGCTCTAGTTTAGTGTATTTAGGCGAGCATTAGTAAAAATCGTGAGAAAATACTTCGTTGATAGTACTACATACTAATAACGTACACACACAGTGATTGTTAAACTATACTATATCATATCTAACGACAAAGTTCAGATTATATAGAAAAAATGAAAAACATTTACTGTTTACTACTATAAACATTATATGAATCTAACGACTTAATATTATTGTTGTTCATACAATATGTATGATTTTATTGAATTGTGCATTATATTATATTATTATTAATTAACTTATAAAATTCGTATACGTTTACTTGTTTACGTTGCAATATGTCAATTAATATTTTGTCATTAAATGAAATTTTTTAATAATAATAGTTTTAGAAAAAGTGTTATATAGCTATTTAACTATAATATCTCTGTTAACTCCAGTGGTTTACAATGAAAGTATACATATTTAAACTCAAAATGACACACACGTGCTACGCTACCTCGTTTTAAAATATTGGGAGAATCAAGAAGTACATTTTGAGTTTCAATATGGAAAGTACAATCACAAGCCATTTAATTACAATAAATGTTCACCAGTCTCAAAATTTTCATTGATATTGATCATTAAAATAATACTGTTATAGCAGCTCATTATTTTTGCCAGCGACAGATTTTGTGATAAAAAAAACATGTTGAATATATTGATGCGTAGAAGATATATTATATTACTATTAAAAAGTTGTCTTACTGGAGAACCAACAGAATAAATTTTTAGTATGGAGTTTACCAAATGCTATCTTATTTTTATGCCTATGCATATTGTCATATAAAATATTATGTATCTGCTGAATCTATATTTTTTCTCCATATGCCATAACCATTTTACTACTACCACTTTCTACTTTATCATTTTCTTCGAACATTTTACGAATTCAAAAAAAAAACTTTCGATTGCAGGCTTTCAATAAAAATGCATCCTTACAAGTAATTTGTATGCACATTGGCAGATATGCCTGCCTCCGTTTTGTAGAAGTACTTATCATTACCAATGTAGATAGATATTTTTATCATTATCATTGTTGGTCTTGGTATATTTTATGATTTGATGAAAATGCCACGAAAATGTGGCATGATCTTTCTAACCAACAAATGAAAGTTAGCTGTAATGTTCACGTTGCATGTGGCCTGAACCAGAACCCGACATCACGGCACGATGGTACGATTAGCTATACGTAGAAATAGAAGAACCGGCTGTTCATCAATCTTCCCAATTTTATCCACTTTATTACAATTTTCATCAATTTTTGGGGATGTGAAGAATGTATATATGTACCTACACACTCTTTCTTCTTTTCATTAAGTAAAAGGAAAGCATATGCGATTTGGTGCACTTTGCCCTGTGTGCGAATAGAACGGGATTTTCTTTTATTATACTCCATACAAAATGTACGCCCATATAATTAAATGAAGATATTAATATCGTCATAAAATATATTTAATTGGCAAATAGAACATTGGTTGTTAAACTATATAAATGCGATGGTTATATTATGTCTCGTAGAACATTGGTTTTTACAAGAAGTAAAACTAGTACTTGCTCCGTACTCTTCTACTGATAATGTGATGTCCATGTTGGTTTGGTAAGCATGAAATGAATAATGAATGCCGGCGTGGAAAAAAAATTGTATGCACACACACAGCAGGTCAGGATTTTTTTTTGCGAGATATTGGCACTAAAAATGTGAATCCTACTCAATTCGCAGTACACATACCCACTTGACTTTAATGCTCGGAATACCATCGAACATTATGTAACACATGAGTGTAACAAATACACTAGGAGTAGTAATAGTACATATTATAATCATGCATACAAGAATGGCAAAGTAGCAGAGACGCTAGCAGATAGACATGACAAGTTGGCTTGTCCATGTCTGCGCTTATTTCGCGTGATGATGGGCCGGTCAAACAAGAGAGTGGTCTGACATAACGAAAGAGAATGGTGTAGTGAAACGATGACGCATGGATAGCTGAACAATTGATAAAAAAGCGTGCAGTCATAGTCAGTGTCAGTGTCAGTGGTTTAAGTTGCCCATCCGTTCTTTGAAAAAAGGAAGAGATTAAAAATCAAGAGCCGGGGCATCTCATTCATGTGAATCAACTAAAACAAGTAGGTATAATCATGATATATTGCAAAAAAAAAGAAGAGGAGTGAGGTGCCAAGAGGATTTATACATTTTTCGCCCTTACATATAGTAGTTTGCCTTTGCAGTTTGCACAGAAAACTCAAGACGATATTATATTTATTCAATCTTCACTCCGCACAATAGTTGTCTACTACCTTGCATTTCATATATAATGGAGGCTACTCTCACACTCTTATTACTTTATGCATGTGCCAAAGCGTTTCATCTCGTGTAACGTCTGGTTTCTGGTGATGTGGATTTTGTGGATTGTGTACGTACCCCAGTATGCTATGAAAGTCTTTTAACCATGCCATGAAAGTGTTGTATAAATACCTATAAACTTAAAGGCGAAATGTTTCATGAAAGAAAAAATGTTTTTCATGGTGTACAACTTATGTGACTTCTTTATACCTATTAGTTCATTCTATTATTTGAGCCTGTGTAATTGTCAATTGCCTATAAAAAGAACTCTTTTGAAGGTAGGAAGGGGATTTATACGTTATAAACCGACATGAAACTATATTCTATCTGACTGGATAATGAAATGATGAAATATGAATGCCTCTACATGCAATCCTAACCGCATCTTCCCTCATCCAATTTTTCAAATGCCACGAAATTTTGCCATCTTATAGCTCAATATTTCTGCTTACTTGCCCCAGTCTCTCAGGACTCCTCTTGCACTACACACAGCCATCCTGGCAAAAGTGCTAGAAATAAGGAACACTTTAAAATTGGCGATTAAGTGCCGTGTTTATTATTTAAAGTGCTCAAGTTCCATTTTACAAAGTTCTGTAGGTTAAGTCCGGTTTTTGGATGTAAAATAGTAATAAAATATTTAGAAATTGGAATTTCGACAATCATAAAGGTAAATGCATAACAAGCAATCAAACAATTTTATTGCATGATTAATAATGTTTATACTTACTTTGTTTCAATAATATTTCATTACCACAGAGCAATGAATAGATTATATGTACATCTATATATAAGGATTTTAGTCAATTCCAAACTGATATCTTGACACTTACTTCACAAATAAAAAATGGAAAGCCAGTAAAATCCACTTAATACTAAACTAATCGCAAAAAATAGATGATAAGATGACTTGCGATTTGACCGTATGGTCCATTTAAGCATAATATATTTTGTATTTCTTTCGTGTTTGACCTAGAAGTGTTGGCTAAATGTCGAATTATTGAAATTGTCGTCTATTATAAGATAAGTTATCCTAAAAAAATAGTCGAATTGCACCCTATCATCACTATCTGTCAAAAACCTATAGCCCATACATAAAATTATGTTCATGTGAACACATGAACTGAAACGAATTATTAATTATGATGTAATGTCCATGAGTCCAAAACCACAACCGCACCGGCTAGGTTGAAGTGCATACCTACATACTACTTCATCGTTGCGCTGCTACTACTGCGCTAACTTTGACAGATCATTGGACCATAAAATGCCTCTGTATTATGAACTGAGATGTAATGTCAATGTGTAGCATAAGAAAACATCCGATTCATACATCCGTGGGTTGTACATGAATGAAGTGGACATGAACGAGGGAGAGTCGTGAGCACTCTCACATCATATATCCAGGGCGTGATTGCCAAATTACGTAAAATGTATGATGTTACATTTTGTCTTGTCTGGTCAGTTACACGTATTGTATAGTAGTGATGACGATGAGGTGAGATGGTATGGTAAGCCATTCGTTTTTTGAGTTGAAGAATAGAAATAGAAGATGCGATGGTAAATGTTTGTGAGGCACTTTTTACCTCAATCAGGTTCAAGTCGTCGCAAACGCTGATGTACAGGTGGCAGACGTGTAAGTATATAGGTGAATGTATTTATAGGTATGCAACTGTTGAAATTGTGCTCAAATTCAAATAATTCTTTCTCAAATCTTTGGTAAGGGTGAAAATGGATTTAAGTACGATATGCACCTGTAATTACTCAAAATTTAAAAACTGAATGTTGCATGCAAATTTGCTCCTTTAATGACTAGAATTAAGAGTTGTAATAGTATTCATATTTTTAAAAATAAATAAAAAGTAACTACCTAGTAATCAATCAGATCTCTTTTAAAGTCAACAAAACCATAATGAAAGAATAATGTTGAATGTGTAAAAGATATATAATTTGTTTAGCTAAAACATGTAATTAAAAAAAATGTGTGAGAAACTTGAAACTGGCAAGTTACTTATTTTCTCACGCACCACATGAATGGTCAGCTTGTGCATAATTAAATATTTGATTACAAGTACATCCGTCATAGGTAGATAACATATCGGAACACGTAACGTAACCTTTGGTTTCCACTTTGTGCCAAATCAGTAGTACAAAGTCTGCAGCATTTTATGGTAATACCTAAATCAGTAGATTAACTTTGTAGGAAGTTCTGGTCACGTATGTCCCATGTATGTATGTTATATAATACATAGGCAATATGTAGGTATATTATGTTTATACAAACGTGTTTGCTAACCTGGCTCTTAAGTAAATGCATTATATTTATTTTATTACGTAACTGTGCAAGAGCGTACTAATTACTTGCAAAAGTTGTCTGTGTGTGTGTGTCTTCGCATGATAATTCAAAACGGCTCATCAAATTACTTCAAATTTGGTATACACGCATTAGAGCCTAGAAGCCTATTGATTTTCAGCCCCCGCTCACCCCCCATGGGAGTTAATGATATCCCCCTTTAAGAAAGTGGGATATCATTTCAAAACTCTCTGGACAAGTAACAAATGAAACGGGTTTAACTTTGAATCAACTTTAAATTTACTTAGCAGGGGCCTTTTTTTACATTTTTCGTCAATGACATATATCAATTGACATGTCACTCGAAAGATCTTATTGAGCAACAAAGGAAACAAATGTTTTAATTTTAAGCCCTGTGTCAACTCACAGTTACGTATTAACAGGCCTTAAAGCTTTATTTATTTTTTAACTGGCTGAACTCTAACTATTTGCGAGACATTTAAATTTATGTGACAAAATACTTTAAATGGACAACTACAGATATATTGTCTATTATTGGCCTCACCCTGTGAGGGTCAACTGGACACACTGTAGTTCAACAAGTCCAGAATGCTGAACTCATTCATGATTTTCCATGCACATAATCTTCCCATCAGTCATCAAATAGCATACCGCATTTTTTGGAGTATTATGTAAAGATGATCTTCGTATTTGTACTGTATTAGTCTAACTTGAGGCACGTGATCATGTTCCTTTGGACCACTATAATTTCATGTACATTGAACATGCTCAAAAAATTAACACGTCAGTACTCCACAAAAGACTATGTAACAAGTCAAGAAAATTGTTGGTGTCAGTAACTAGAACCCAGAATAGCTGCATACTCATCATTGCGAAATGTCATTGATTCATTATCCCTTTATGTTACCTCAGGTCGATCTTGGTGATAAGTATAAGAACTTGTCATGTTGTCATTCGCAAACGCCGTGTCATGTTGAGTGTATTGAATTCAGCGAAAAATGTTTGTCGGAAGCGTGGCTTCCCGTGTTAAAACAAAGATATGCTGTGCTTTATGATCATTTTTAAGAGTCGTCTGGATACTTAAGTCATTATATTAGCTAGAGGATATAATTTTTATGAACTTTGATCTTTTGTCTGATAGTCTGGCTGTATCAAAGTCATTTTTTATATACTTGACTACATATTATGTTGTATGTCTACTTCTGCATTGTAAAGTTCCACTTTTACCGTCAAATATCAAAAGTCCACTAACCTGTCATAATATATCTTCATCAAGAGAGGTATCCAGTATCTACTTATGTTTATCATTTCGTTAAAACACGTTCCCAATTTTCCAGCATTGCAAGCGTATTTCTCCAGACTCAAGAGTGAAGACACTTAAAGCATGCAAAAAGTTATTCGTCTGTTAATAAGCATATGCACGCGAAATTATTTGAAGATCGCACTGTGTTGATTGCCTACACATACATTTGTTTTCAAAGTTTGAAATGAGAAGATGAGAACGCTCCCTGTAACAAGTTTTTATTACTAAATTTTGATTTTTGAAAACCTTCTCACAGATTCAAAATGGCCCCAACAAGTCAAAAGAATCAACAAAAGAAGCGAGTGGAAACAAACAGTATTACTCAACCTATCCAAAAGGAAATTCTTTGTGAAGGCTGGTATTATGACGTAACAGAGTTTGCCAGAAGACACCCAGGAGGAAGCATAATTGATTATTATACAAAAACGGGGGAAGATGCTACATTGGCTATTCAACAGTTTCACCAACGCTCCCCTGCAAAAATAAAAGCTATCTTGAAGTCTTTCAAGCGCAGGCCTGCGGAAGACAGGGAAGGTAAAACTTCATAAGCCTACTTCGTTCAACCAAATCTTTTAATTTATAAACTTGTACAAAATTTAAATAGGTAATAACTTACTACTTACATTTATTATATATTTTTCATTTTAGTTTACTCAGATCCCGAGCAGGCCAAAAGACATAAAGCTCTTACAGAGGACTTCAACAAGTTATATCTCGAATTGGAAAATGAAGGCATGTTCAAGCCATCGTACATTCACAACGTTTACAGAATTGCCGAGCTTGGGGCGATCGCATATGTCGGATACCTCCTCCTCTTCTCACAAAGCTACATAGTTAAATTCCTCGGTTGCGCTCTCCTCGGCTTGGCTCAAGGACGATCTGGTTGGGTTCAACATGAAAGTGGTCATCACTCCTTGACTGGAATTCCTAAACTCGATAGAGTTCTCCACGACATCATTTTTGGTAATTAAACTTAGTTTTCTCACCAATTTTGCGTAATTTGAAAGCGGAAAACGCTGTGGATAAAAATTATAACCATACGAAATTGATCGCTACAGGAATTGGATTAGGATTGTCCTCCACTTGGTGGAGGAGAGGTCACAACAGACATCACGCTATGCCACAGCGTATAAAACATGATGTCGATTTAGACACTCTTCCATTACTTGTTTATAACGTTCAAGTTGCGAAAAATCCTAAACAAGGAAAAACGTTCCTCGTGCAAAATCAGGTACTAAAATTGATATACATTTAAAAATGAAATGAAATTGTAGTATATTACAATCGGCAGTTATTATAGTTAAATACCTTTTATAGTTAGTTGTGCCACAATAGCTAGTTACATTAGCTAAATAAATTAGATTTAGCTAGAAAAATGAGAAACCATTATCAAGTTCTCACGACTAACAACAAGTAAAATTTCGCTAAATAATTTCAGATTCGTTCCCCTAAACTCTATATAAAAAGTATACACACATACCTACAAACTCTCTCATGTCATGTACATAATATTCCTTTTGTGGTTTTTCAGAAATACTTTTTCCTTCTCTTCGACACCCTCATTGGCACCCTTTCGTGGCAACTGTACTTGCATCCTAAATACATAATGAAGCATGGCTATTACCTCCAAGCCTTGTCAATTGCTGGTCATTACTATATTGCCTACCAAATTGGATTTTTCCCATGGATTATTTCCACCTGGCTAATGTCCATCTACCTCTTTGGAAACTTTGCCTTATCTCACAGTCACTTGCCAGTGACCACCGAGCCAACACATTGGGTTGAATATGGTCTGCTTCACACGGCTGATGTAGAACAACGCCCATGGTGCGACTGGTGGATGGGATATTTGAATTATCAGATTGAACATCATTTGTTCCCAACCATGCCTCAATTCCGCCACCCGCGGGTGCACGCTCGCGTGAGGGCGCTTGCTGAAAAGCATGGAATTCCTTATTTCGTCTATTCATATAAGGAAGCTATGTATAAAACATTTAAGAATCTTGAGGATGTTGCCCATGAATTTAAACACATGCAAGCTTAATTTTTTTTACTTACGTCAGAGTATGAGTTTCAGGAAAATTAAATCGATTTATCAGAAATCCTAGATTACTACTACTACTACTACTTCACAATTGTCAGCAGTTATCACAATTATTGTTTCTTTTTTTTGCAATCAATTTAACGTATTCTACTGACACATATTTAGATTTTCTTACAATTGGTCGCATGTTGCGTGCTTGATATCCACTTAAATGTACACATAACTACGTCAATTACTTTACTCTCAGACAGATATGCAAATTGCAAACTGCAATTAACTTTTCTGTATGCAGTCTCAACAGACTTAATTATTTAAAATACAACATATAAACTAATATTAAATGCTTTTTTTTTGCAATGCGTCCGGTCCGAACTGTTAACTTTTTATTATTATTGAATAAAATCATTTTATTTTGAAACTAGAACATATTTTTTTACATACAACATTAACATAATATAACGCTTTGTGGTAACGTCTGCTTACATTCATATACCAAAAAAGATACAAAAATGTCCTTAAAAATTCATTTCATCGTTTTCGTTTGTGCTCCTGGACCTGTTACTTGGAACTTGGAAGGTGGGAAATCGATGTTGCCCAATTATATAACTGAGTCATTACTCATATAGTCATTCTTGACAGCTAAATAGGACCATTGAGTTTTGGTATCGGAGTACGCACAAAGCATTTTGCATGAAATAAAAGAACATTAGTAGCCAAAAAAAACCCAGCAATACCTATGCTACTACGGTTGTCGACTGTGTAGTTTTATGGACTTTTTCCTATGTATACCAGTCCGGTATACTGCGGTATGCTAATAAAATAATAATAATATATTAGTCACCCACATGTTATATCTCACCTGTTTGTGTGCGTACATAATTACAGATACAGATGTAAATGACAAGCAAAAGCAAAACGACCCAAAGATGTATTTCAAATCTGCTAAAAAGTATAATACATTAATGTGTTTAGTATTTACTTATTATACATGTACACAAATACAAACAATGACATGTTGAAGAGTGTATGTTTGATATTGGCTTATTTGCTGATTCCCTGCAAAATACGATGTGGAAATAAATTTTGCCGGTGCTACTTCAACACGAATAACAGTAATATAATAAAAATCAGTAGTGATTGGGATTGATTATTACCATTACATCATTATTTTATTCATTATCGTTACATCCGAATATTTCTGATTGTTCCATTGCAAGTGCAAATACGTCAATTTTTTTCTTTTTTTTCCAGGTTGATTTGAAGTCAACTGTCACGAAAATAACCCTGTCAAGTTTATGTATATATTTTTTAGACGCCAAATGCACATGTAACACAACATGACGTCTTTAGCTGAAGCAATTCACCAAAAGTTTTTAGAAGTCAACAGTGTTCCCGATACTAATGGGAAAATTATCATTGTGGCACCTAAAGTTGATCCGCAAAATGGCATTCCACACGTACTGGTAAGTATTATCCGGCAAAAAATCGTGACGTAGAATCTATTTTAATCTTAATTAAACATACTACATTCAACTTTTTCTTGGTAATCAATCATAAAATGGTAGGTGATCAGCTCTAGGTCCGTTGTCAAAGCTGGAAACCCCGCATATTTGGAAAAAATACTGGCGAAAGTGGTGGAGTTGGATATTTCGCACAACTCAATTGATAGTTTACAAGAGGTGCATATTAAGTTGGATGAACTTTAAACTTTGCATGATTCAATCCAATAGGCAACACATACGTATCATTTTTACTGTGTTTACTTGCAGATTAGCATAATTTTCCAAAATGCTCCAAAACTGCAATTTCTGAATATCGGCTTCAATGCCCTTTCCAGCTCATCAATCCCAAAAAATCCGCTGGATTTTCCAGATATCGACATACTGAAAACATTGATACTTCTTGGAACTTGTGCCCCTTGGGATGTCGTGTGGTTCTTTCTTTGTCATGCAAAAAATCTAAACGAATTGCATTTGTCTTTAAATAAGTATACACTTGTTGAGTTAGCCGCGCAAGAGCGAAATGATGTGTCATCATCGCTAAATGGGAATAATGCGAGACAATTTGGGCAAGTCGTTAAACTTTTCTTTGACAATAACCCCGTTTGTTCGTGGGAAGAGATTTCTAAACTTGGTAATTGTAAAGCTGAAATAGTTTCGGTTTTGTGGTATATTTTGAGTTGAGCTAGTAGTAATAAGTACACATTATGTATTACTCATTTCATTCTAATCAGGAATTGCATTTCCCAACCTACATCATTTGAGTTTGACTGATTCTCCCATAAATTCCATTACAAGTAATGGGGGAGAGAACTTTAAAAATCTCAAGACTTTGTGGCTGTCAAACTCTCGTATTGCAAAGCTGGAAGATTTGGAAAATTTGAGGTATTTTCCAATTTTGGATGATCTCAGAATAAATGGGATACCGTACTTGGAGGGTTTGAATGGTACGTGATGCACAGAATATGAGTAAAGCAACTAATGTTCATAACTTGGAAACACATTTTTTCATTGTCCATTTTTGCTACAGAGGAAGTGAGACGACAACATTTCATCGCGATACTACCGAATATTGTCACCCTAAATAGGGGTCGCACAATAGGTGCCGAAGAAAGAATTACTGCTGAAAGAAACTTCATTAGATATTACATGGACCAATCAGATCCACCTAAAAGGTACTCCTTATGCCTTGATTGTTCCAACCAATTTCATTTAGCATACCCCTGCTGCTATTGCATTGTCATATTTACGTGATATATTTTTTAGATTTCATCAACTAAAAAATATTCATGGAGAAGTGCCCAAGCTCGTGGATCTTAGTTTAAAACCACCAACAAAGGTGAATGTTTTGATCCGTTATGAAGACAAGGAAATCTGTCGGATGGATGTCCATCTAAAGAAGACGGTGAAAGAGTTAAAGGTAAATTTTGTTTTATGCATTAAAGCGGCATAGATAGTAAAGAAACTTATTATGCCCAATTCAAAAATATTTGTTTTCCTTCCGTTTTAGGATATTTTGGAACCGATAATTGGTGTTGCTGCAACAAATATGGATCTTTACTATCTGGACACCATTGGCTTTGATATGGGAAAAGAACATATGAGATATCCTAATAAGCAACTGTACACGTACCACATGAGAGAAGATGGTGTTGAAATTTTAGTTTACAGGAAGGGAACGGTAGTTTGCGGGAGTACGGTCATTTACACAAAGCCGTAGATATTAGCATACATTTGTTCTTTCGTCGAAAAAAAACCATAACTTAATATAAACGTTACACGATTCGTTTTTCATGCTCATACATTCATCTTGATTTCATACACGGGCTGATTTTAAAACTAACCGTAACCCTCTTATTACGTACATAACAAGATTACTCAATAAAAGTAACACGTAATTTGAATGCATGATTTGTGTATTTATAAAAAACAAAATCAGGAAAGCGTACGAATTTTCTTGTCTGTCCATTAGTCTCGGTAAATGGGTGTAATTCATTTACAATAACAATGGTAATGAGGTACAACTGAGGGAAAATTTACACACCATTAAAGTGGTTTTAGTCGGTTGTAGTTTGTGGTTATCCACTCACGCACGCATTTAGGCTGTTAGTGGCTGCTGGTTAGATCATTTCGCGTGATATTTTAAACTCTTTAAAGTTGCGGTTTTTTAAATTGTAAATTAGATGATGCAATATAATGCATGGGGAATAGCCAATATGTAGCTGTAATTGCATATTTTTTTGAAGTCCAGGTTTTATCCATCTTTGTTAATTTTTATTCATCATAATTCACAATTATATGTAGTTATTGTTGATGTGCGGCGATTTGCACATGAATTGTTACAATTAACAACATGGATATTAATCAAGTCATTTTTAACCTACCATTGAGTATATACAATATAACGCTTACTATCTACTAACGTATTATGTATAGATATTATCATGGTTTATTTAAACTAAATAAAGTTTGTCATAATTCTCTATAATAATATGCCTACCACGTATTACGTATCCTAAATCTAACATTCAGTCAAAACGTATAATAATCCATAACTTATCATCAGGATAATATTTTATACATTTAATTAAAGTTAAATTGAACTGGTATTGATTGTAATTTTTAGTATAAGACGTGATAATTATTGTGTTAGAATTTTAAAATATATAATAATTGTAATTTGTTAGTCTATGGTTCAGTATTATCAATAAAACATCATTAATAACCGAGGTATTATGTGATATCTTTGTAAAATATTTCACTAGCTTTTAAATACATACAACATATAAATATATAGGTATATGCATCCTTGGTTAATGTATTATAAAATAAACAGGTATACTACGTTATTAAGGTAAAAGTGTTACTTTAATAAACCTCGATATATGTAAGACCATTGTTATATCAGAATTTTAGAGTTTTTGGTTAGGTAAACTTGAACATCTTGTTTGAAGGTGTCTGATACATTTCAAGGCGTTGCAGATATGCTTCTACAATAATAGAAATTGGGCTTGGATATCATGTTGGGATTTCATATAATCATTCCTACTTTCGTCGATTACATATTGACGCTTTGATAATTATTGATGCTCACGGATTTTACCTACAAAAGTACCAAGTTTCGTATTACCCCAATTAGTCGAGTATTTTCAAGCTAAGTCACTAGTATAACTGATAATTATTCATAGAAATAATGTTTACGGAAGAATATCAACTGATAATAATTATTTGTACTTTGATCCAAGTCGATGGTGGTAGGGACCAAAGATTTTCATTGACGAATACATTTGCTCAGAGATAGAAATATTTAGACATAATTTTGACTTTGTTAATATAACGTTCAAACGCTACGTTTCGTATTTCGGTATGCGATTTTCATTGCGACAATTTTTACGAATATTGCCAGATTACAGCGTACACGTTCAGGCGCCACGTTTCGTTATGCGATTGTCACTGCGATTGCGAGATTGTATCGTAGTACATATTCACGTTGCGAACTTGTATAAAAAAACAGCTCATTTCTTTTGAATTGGGTAATATAGTAATAACTATTGATTGTATTTAGTTTCCATTCCATACTCGTTCATTGGTGAATGCCATTTTGTACGTAATTAAATTGAACTTTCAAGATTCACAATCCTAATTACCTTTCTATTAGTCAAGTGCCTGCTCTTACATCGAACTGATATGATGAATATACGTGACACTATTACAAAAGGGATACACGTTGAACTGGTTCAACTCTCAAACAATTTAAAACGAGCTTTATCGCAAATGAAAGATGTTTTGTATGCGCACATTTCAGCCAATAATATAGGTGTGGTTTTGATTTGATCATTTGCGATAACAGGGAGATCGTCTCACCAATTAATATCTTTGTTTCAAAAGAAAACTTTTCTCATCCTTGCTGGAATTGGAATTATTGGAAACGTTCCAACTTACTTGTTAGTACAATCGAACAATTTGTCACTTAATCTGCGAATTGTACCTCGGTATTTATTTATCTACAAAACTGCTAAAGTGCACAAGGTCAATTGATGTAATTGAGAAATTACATGCACCCATCCACGTAATGCAATCAATCAACCGCTCAGGTTTCTTTGTCCACGTAATAAATCTCCTCTTTAATGATCTTCCTTATACTTTGCAATTTAATACCTTTTCATTTACATATGCCTAATTTCATTTAAAACAATAATAATTGTTAAATGCCAAGTAAGGATGAATGAATTCAAGCCTGTTTAACAACATGAGACTACGATAGGAAGAGACTTTTATTAACTGCGTTGCGATCGTCAAAAAAGGTAGAGCTCCATACCTAATGCTATGTTTTTCTTTTCCTTTGTCATGTTTTCCTTGTTATTACTATTATGATTTAACTTAGGTCTAACCTAACGAATAATTCCTACTATTATTAGTTTATTAAATTATTACAAACCCATAAAGTCTACATTTACTTTTTTTATATAAAGCTTCAAGTAAAATATTTTTATCCTCTTTTGTTTTATCATCAAATTAGTGTTTAAATGTATTTTTAAAGCTATTATGTTTCTGGTTGATTGCTTTTGTAATATATATATATATATATGGCATGACTTAATAATTAATCACTTGTCTGATTCCACCTTCGAAATAGTAAAGGTAATTAACCACATTCTTGTTTGCACCCATTTGCCTTCTTCCTCAGTGCCACCTTTTAGATCCTCTTCACATAATTCTCTCCTCTTATCAGTAATCATAATCACTAACCATAATTCCGTAATTACCGCGAAGGTACTATACCCTACAATTATCTCATCTAATTAATTACTTATTATTATTATATTGATAAGTAATGATGATAATATTAATGATAATACGTGCACATAATTTCTAACGATAAATGGCAACAAATGCGACTATTATAAACAATGTTTTATACAGTTTTAACTCTTAACAATAATTACTAAAGGCGCAGTCATTACATTATTTAAGTTTTACAATCAAAAATATCCTCTTCACATGACACCCATGTTTCGGAATAGATTTTGGTTGCGTTCACTGTAACTTAAATAACATCTTATTAAGGGCGATTTCTTTCCGTTTTAGCATCTCGATTTGCATATTTATGCTTATAATAACAAAACCATCACTTATTGTTGACTTCAGGTCACATTACTGGGAATGACCATTGAGGTTTTCAGTTCCACGTGAATCTCATCATCATCTTGAATGTTGTAAGAGTACAACTGCTTCTGAGGAAACTTCATTTCCTCTCTACCAACCACTTCGCGCATTTCAGAGTCCACGTAGAAAAGTCGCATTTTTGAAGATGCCACCCCAACAAACTGCTCCAAGTTACTCTGAAAATTACAAAAGTTGGCGTAATTAGTTTAAAATTATGGCACGACATACACACATACATACTTCTTATATCATGATGCTCATCATCATCATCATTTACTTCTTATCTCTGTAGACTTACTTTTAGCTCGGTTGTGGTCAAGTACACACTCAATGATCTCTCACTAATGGTTTTACCGTAACAAACCCTCACTTTTACACGTGTCGTTGGCTTTAAATGCACATCGACAAGTGGAGCAAGCTCTCCATGAATGGTCACTAGTTCAGCATACCTTTAATAAAAACAAAAATTGCCATGTTATATTCATTTCAATTGTCAATAAATTATATATACATAAATATATTCCATTTTATCATTCATTATAATACTTTTTTTTTGAGAAAAAACACTTAATCATTAAAGCATTGAAGCATTAATTTTTTTTTAATTTTGTAAATTTTAAGTACCTGTCAGGGGTTTGCTCCTGTTGGGAAAAGCGTCGAATAAATGCTCTTTCCGAATCCTCCCGCTGATAAAAAAAATAATTTAATTAATTTTGAATTTTAAATTTTAAAGTAATACAGTAAGTAATTTTACCTCAGTGAGAGAGATTGGAGCTCCACCATTTAATTTCTTGATATTTGGTAACAAAGCCACCACCAACTGTCGCCTTTCATGTGCTACATAAAAATAATTATTTTTTGGAAATTTAAAATACATTATTCATTTGCATAGGTATACACGTACATGTATTAAAGTACATATGAATTGATCAATTTGTCGGGTGAAACGCCTGTTTAAATATACTTTTAACTTACTTTTTATGTGACGCGTGTGTATGTAATTGAATATTAATAATTTAAAATCTTGTCTCACTTGCCAAAAGTATGCAAGAGTCATTTTATTTTTTTCATCAATCATAATAATTTTGGCTGCTCTTCTCTCTCTCTCCTTCTCAAGTGGGTGAGATGATGAGCTTTTTTACTTACATACAACGCTTTTTTTTACATTTCACGTACCTGTCATCTCCGTCAAAAATGGTATTCCCTGAAGTCTTAGGTCAGTCATAGAAGGAAATTTTTTCAGCCGAGATACATCAGTCATTTCTTTCAGGGACGTGTTTGCAATATTCAAGCTCTGCAAATTCTCAAAGTTTTGAGATGCATTATCGGGTATCGAGCTGATGGGACAGTCGGCTAGACACAAATGCCTCAGTGAGGGGAAGCATAAACCTTGAAAAAATTCAATGAAAATTAGACAAAAAATGCAATCATGAGTATAGTACATAGAATGTCTCTTGCTTCGACGCAATATTCATTTGACATTGAAAATTATCATGTCGTTTTGACACTTCTGCTGACTAGAGGATGAGCTAAAAGCTGCCAGATGTCTCATAAAAATGAAATCTGCTCCTTCATTTTCATCACGACTACAATATTAACTGTATTTTTACGGTTTATGTACATGCAGAGTTTTTACATGGGCAATAGGGGAAATGTTTTTGCAAGACAAAAATAGTCTTGTTGTTTAGAAAACAAGACTATTTTTGTCTATGATTTTCCCAGCTGAACAAAACCACCATATATGTCCAATGAAATTTCAAACACAGAAACAAGCATGGAGTATATGACGATGACAAAGTGCTTTTACCCAGTTTTGAAACGTCATCCCAACTTGAGATGTGATTGCCATCAAACATGAGTCTTCTCAAGTATGGAAAAGAACATCCTTCATCCTCTTCACTGGAACTTCCATGTCCACTGTCGTTGCTATCACTGCGATTACAGGAGGGTGGTAAGATGATGCTGTCATTGGAGTCTGATGAGGAGGTGCTATTATTGCGTTGAGTCATGGAGCTCATCATTCCATTCTTGATGCTAGATATGTCCACCGTCTCAAATTCGTTGAGAGACAAGTGGAGCTCTTGAAGCGTGGTGCAGTGCCGTAAAAGGAACCATACTGAATCCCATGACACACGCGTCCCAATTAAAATCAGTACAGACAGACGTGGCAACACTGGAAAACGGAAGGAGCCATCGGAGATTGAGACCGGAGCAGTCAGGCTGTTGAAACTGAGGTTTAGAAAGGAGACTGATGATGTGTGTTGAAGGATTTTGGAAATCTGCCAAGGCCAAAATGCAGCACATAGAAAATAGAGAAATGTTTAATTTTTAGCACAAATTTCAATTTATTGACACACATAACCGCTAAACTACACGCGTACGCATACACGCTCTAAATAATTTCATTTTTCTTTCATACAAACATTTCCCAGCGATGCGATAATATAAAATCTCTACAAAGTAAATCTCTTAATTTATTTGAAAGGATGGCTACATTATGCTATATGTATTTTTTAAATCCTTCTAGATCATCACTCAAAAAATAACCAATAATGCTGAGTATTTTTTCTTTCTGAAATCTATTTTTGAGTTTATTTACTCAGCTTTCGTTCATGGTCATCTATTCTATGAGTATGAATCACACCCAAAATATTTTCCTCATGGGATAAATTCTGAATATGATATTCGTATATTCACATGCGGAGTGACGCATTTTCCTGTTTTGCCCTTTTTAGTTATAGTTTTGATGTGGCAATGACAATACAGGCAATATTTAAAAGTCGTAAAAGTAGTGAACGGATTTCAAAAACAAAATTATGAAGAACCATGTAAATATAAAGAAATCACGTTTGTGTCAGCAATCCGTGATTTGCAAGCATCATTTATTCATTTTGCAGAAAAGTCATACAGCATTGTAATTCTAACGTTTGTTAAATTTGATGATAGGATATTTATTCGTGCTTTAGGAGTAATAACGCTTTGTTTATAACCTCAACAATGTGACCGGTGCGTGAGATGATATTGGATGTTGTTGTTTTTGTTGTTAGTGTCAAATTACTAATTTACTGCTACAAATCCCAATTATGATTTAAATGAAGTACATGACATGAGAGCGAAACCAAAGGCTTTCGTTTCTTGTTAACCAGTAACGAAACGGCAGCAGCTGGTTTTTTTTACAAAAGCTTGCAACTTTAGGAAGAGTTAATGATAACCTTAACCATCATTTTTTTTAAAAACACACATGCTTTAATGACGTGTTTAAATGTTTTATGTCTAGACCATAATACATGCTTTCATCTGCCAACCAGCATTGTAATCACTAATCACAATGCTGCTGATATATCATACTATTGACTACATGTTCTGAGGCAACAATTATTATGGACAGCACAACAACGCATCAAGTCAGTTTTATTGTCTGTTTGGTTAGTGTTCTGCTGGGTGCTGCTATTTAAAAATGACACTATATAGCTGTATGGTTTTTACCAAACGTCATATTGAGCCTACGCACAACACGCAGTGTTCTAAAGGGCCATAAAGACCTTTCACGCTTCGTTCTTGCACTTGTCAACACCCAAAATTTGCAATATAAACCAGTTTTTAAAAGTATATTATGGGTGCTTTTGGGTTGCTCGTTGCAATTTTATATGAGGAATGAATGGGTGCATTAAGGCTAAGTACATGAAGCTTTATATTATTGGCATAAAATGAGACAAAGTAAAAACAAGTCAATGTATGTGATCGATGTAATATGTTTATGACTATTCGACCAAGTATCGACAACACTTGTAAATTTCAGAAACAAAAATTTCACTTGTATCAATGTCACTTTTGCATTACTCTTTTACCACTTTTATGATGTAGCTCACTAGTTACGACTTCAATCTTGCTTTTTTTCTGCTATTTACTACTACTGTACTATCGCAGTGTAAAAGTTCAATGTTTTATTCTAAATAAATTGCAATGAAGCGCAATAAAGATGTAGCGCTAACATGATTATGGTGACGCATCATACATATATCAACACAACACCGGAAGGGCTACTAACTCTCATTTACCGTTACACTATCCACTTTTCTTTAAAAAAAAATATTGACCACTTTCAGTGAAGGAAATGATATCAAACTATCAATATATTTTGTAAATAGTATGAGTATAATTTGGTCTAAATCAATATGTAGTTTTCTCTCTGACGGTAATGAATAAGCAACAGTTAAAATCTATCCAGGCGTATAATAAAGAAAACGTGGAAATGGAATGGACACACTGGCAGCTCGAGAAAATCAACAAGTGGATAAAGCGCATAATATAGTGCCACACAAATTCGAATGAACTTGATTTTCTTCCACTTTTGACTTTATAGGAAAGAAGAAAAGTCACTCATCGTCATCAATATCATCATACCTACTTGATATTGATATCGTATAATGAATACATATATCGATACGCGCACTGACTGAAGTTTATGTGCCGAAAGCTCAGAGATGAAAGTTATTTTACAATAATTGAGCATCAAAACTCACAATTTTCAATCTTCTCCAATAATGCACGCAAAATCAACAAAAAAACGAGCTTTTCAAATTGAATTCCTTGTGATTTGTGATGCTACTTATAATTACAGAGCACTTCCCTGCTTGTAAAAACAAAGGCTACCAACTACTTAAACAACCTACGGCTCACCTTATTATTATGCTGCTGGCTCCCACGGTTGAATCTTGACTAACTGGTCAATTAAATAAATATACAGGCTGATTGATGCACTCATATTCACCACGCCGGTTATAGCACACCTACTGACTATCTGATCACATCTGATATATACAATACAACCCTCGATATTTTCTTTTATAAGAAACCTGCATCTGCATGGACCTACCAACATATAATTTATATTTTTAGTGAATTTTTTAATGAAAGATTTTTTTTTCGAGAAAAAAAGAAAGTACATGCCTACATAGAATATATGGATGACTTTCATTATGCATTTGCCATCGCCAAAAAGTCATAATAACATTAATCAAAGGCATGCGCACTTTGTTGGCGTTTTATGATTGACCCCACACTTGACTCATTATTATTATTTTATTATTATTATCATTTCACCGCTTCCTTTATAGTAGGTATATGTAAATGCTGCGAAACAACAACAAAACGCATGATATTATGACTGTCATGATCTATAGTAAGGATTTAAATTATCATAAATACATATAAGAGGGAAGAGCGGGTGACAAAATTAAGTAGTTTGAGAATTTTGGTTGCGTAAGCAAACGTGTTTGAACAAAATAATTAAAACAAAATAATGCAAAAATGTGCTGTAGTCTTTCATAAAAAAACTATATTTATTTCACCAACTTTTAACTTGCGAATATCTACCTTCCGTCTTTATGTAGATAATATGCGTCGCAGAGTTGCATCTATTTACATAGCGATAAGACTTGTTTCCCGTTTCTGGTTTGATGAGTAAAATTACAAACATAACTATGGTTGCAAGTAGACTTAATGTATGCATGTAACTTTCATCGGGTCTAGGGGAACTTCCACAATTGAATTTCTCCCTGGTCTTCTCCCTAGGATAACTTCTCCCTAGGATAACTTCTCCCCAGGATAACTTCTCCCTAGGATAACTTCTCCCATGTAAAATCTCTCCCCACGAAAATTTCTCCCCGTGGTTGACTTC
>JAHZNC010005110.1:0-11247 GCA_027744095.1 Zhuqinia jingwanae | reverse complement strand
CACACACACACACCCAAGAAGCAGATTATGGAATAGAAGAAAAAAACTGCCATGTTTATTTTGTATGTATCTGAATGAATATTACACAACGAGTATTTTATGCGGTATTATTGGTGAAACATTCTATAGAAAATTGAAAGGAGACAAAAATATATATATTGTCACGTCAGCAGTTTACCCTTGATTCCTAGAGTAATAAGTACAAACAAAAAATTATATCCCTATAAATAAAAGCAATATATTTATAGTAATAATAATAATAATAATAACTGAATGAAGCAAGGAGAGATATTAATGCTTATACTCTTTGGAGCAAAAGTTACTTAATATTAAAAATGAAGAGATGTTCAGAATGCAAAAGGGCGACTTTTTTTTTCTCTCTCTCTCTCTTTCTCTCTATCTCCTCTTGACTTGCTCCACTTACTTTTTTCCCTTCTTGTTGGCCTCTTGAATTCACCTTAGCTCTTTTAGCTCTCAGAGTTAGCACCACACCACACGCCATAGCTTTTAAATGTCTGTGACTCCTCCTGACTCCTGGTGCATTGAACAGTAGTAGTAGTAGTTGTAGAAGAAGAAGTAGTAGCCCGAATAAGATTTGGAAGGGATTATCTTTGCAAGAGTTGGGATATTTATTTTGAGTCTAGCCTAGCACGGGTCACAAAATCTAGTCAAATTGGTAGAGTGTAATTGACTGGAACTAAAGTATAGGTAGGTATATACACAATTTTATTAATAAAGTATGGCCCTAGTTGTCTATAGTAATGATATTGCAGAGGATAGCACCAAGGATATTTGCACTGGTGGTGCTAATAAACAAATAGACATGCATATTATACAACGGGGTATGAGAAACTGAGCCATGAAGCAAGGTAGCTGTGGAGAAAGAGGCTGGTGAGGAGGTGTCTAGAAAAGTAGTGAGGGAGCTAAATGAAAATTGAGATAAGAAAATAATAAGCTCACAAGCTACGTAGAGGAAATAAAGGGAAAAGTTTAGCCTGTATTATGCATAACTTGTTAAGGTATATTAGATATATACATATACATATTTTGACATAAAAAAACGTAAGGGATTAGAAGTATATTCATAATCCCTTCTCTTTTTTAGTCCTACCGTCTGTTTGTCTGATATATGTATGCATATATGTAATTCGGGGCGACTTGTTTGGCTTTTTTATATGGTCACTAATAATATGTAGTAGACCTTGTAGTCCTCTTTGCTACCTCAACACTCTGTTTTTTTATTTAGATTTGTTTAGATTTTTATTGCTACTATTGGCAAATAATAACTGCAATTCTTATAACAAACTTGTAGGTTACTCACACACAAGGGTATAGCGTGTCATTAAATAGAAATATATATTGTCTCTTTGCTTCACGACCCTCCGTTTTATTGCAACAATACAAAAGGGTATACATGTTGTATTATTATTACTATTGTTGTTGCATATTGAAAAGAAAAGTGATGAGCAAGGAAAGGAAAATAATAATAAAAAAAAATAATCAAAGTCTATATAGTATAATGATAGTAGTGTATACAAATTATATGGTGATCACCCTAGTTGAGTAGTGGCACAGTTATCCTTTTTCTTGCTGACTTTGCTTTTTTCATTGTTCTTTTTTCTTCTTGTCTTCGTCATCATCATCATCATCATCATTTTCATCATTTCGTTTGCACACAGATGAGCTAAGCAAAAATCAAAGGGAAACGTTTTTATGTAGAGTTAAGCTTGAGCTGATGCAAAAAAAAACTGATGGTTGTTATAAACGAAAAAAAAAAACTGATGGTTGTTATAAACGAAAAAAAGGGAATTGTGAACGGGGTTGCAGGAATTTTTATAAAATCAAGCATTTTTTTAAAGACTTTTACCAACTATCACCCTAGTTGAGTAGTGGCACAGTTATCCTTTTTCTTGCTGACTTTGCTTTTTTCATTGTTCTTTTTTCTTCTTGTCGTCGTCATCATCATCATCATCCTCATCATTTCGTTTGCACACAGATGAGCTAAGCAAAAATCAAAGGGAAACGTTTTTATGAAGAGTTAAGCTTGAGCTGATGTAAAAAAAACTGATGGTTGTTATAAACGAAAAAAAGGGAATTGTGAACGGGGTTGCAGGAATTTTTATAAAATCAAGCATTTTTTTTAAAGACTTTTACCAACTTTGCACACTGCAAATCTCTTATTTTTGTGTATAAAACATGCATACATAATATTCACCAGGATGGATGCTGTCGTCATGATTATCCTTTAATTCACTGTGGTTTTTAACAAGCTATATACACAGCACCCCATTCCATACCATGGTTTCATTCTGTGTGTGATTCTGTGTATCAAGCTCCAAAATGAAAATGTTTTTTTTTTGTGTGTAGTTGTTTGCTTATGAATATGTACATTCAAAAGGGTATCTATCTATGTATATATATATATATATAAAACATGATCAGATTGTAGATGAGACAAGGTTTTTTTTACGTAGTAGTAAACAAACAGCAGTGGAGGGTAATGGCGAAGAGACATAATAAATAACCGCTATATAAACTTAATACAATGTGACTCTTAAAAACCTACAGTACAACATACACAAAAGCTCTAGCCCTATATTTCATTCATTTCCTTACACAAAAAAAAATAAACCACTAGAGCAGCAACAGCGGCGACGGCAGCAGAGGAGCCAGATAGATGAGATAAGAAGAAAAAGACACGAAGGAAAAACCTCAGCAGCGGTGGTGGCGGCACCATTTTCCACGAGAATAAAATGGCTAAATATTTTGTATTTATGCACCGCATGTGTTTTTGTCTCTCTGTCTTGTAATCTAATCCTTGCCCCTCTCCTCATCTCTCTTTTCTCTCTCTCTCTCTCTCTCGCCAACAAAACAAGCCAGTTTTCTCTTCTTTCCCAACCAAAAAACAATCAGAGAATAGAAAAGAGAGAGAGTTAGAGCAGCTTTCTCTATCTATCTCTCTGTGAGCTGGAAGAACGTTTCGCTTTGTTTTAAATTATTATGACACGTTTTATGCGTGTGTGGTGCATGTATATATTTATACATGCATATTTTGTGTGTATGTTTTGTTATTTGTATATAGTGTATAGCCGTTGTTGTAGTAATCATATATATAGTGAAGTTCTGCTGCTGCTGCTGCTGCTGCCGCTGCTGCTTCTACTACTACTGCCGGCACTGTCTGTCTGCATCTCTTTTCCACCAGAAAACATTCTTTGTAATATTTCACGGGAAATTAAATGGCTCCTTGTGTGTGTTACTCGATGCCTTTCAATTCTAAAACATTTTGCTGCTGTTGTGTGGAGGACTACTACTCACTCACTTTACTACTACATGCATAAATAGAAAACAACGAGTCTACTTGAGAGTTGTAATATTCATAAAAAAGAGTGAAAATGCACAAGTAAGGATGATGATTATGATGATGACGAAACTTTTGTAGAATATTATGTATGCTTAAAAGGATGAGGCAAGTAATAAGAGTGCTACTACAACTACAACAACTACTACTACTACTTTCCCTTTACAAGTTGAGTAAGATGATGATGAGGAGGTGGAGGAGGACGACGACGGTGGTAGTAGTAGTAGTAGTGATGATGAGAAAGTTTAATAAATCGGTCGTACGTGGGAATTTTAAGAGTAACAACAATAACAGAGAATGAATATATATAAATATTATACGCTTCATATACAAACCTTGTACTTTTTTTAGAAAAAAAAATAATGAACACACGTTTCCATGTGCATAATGTACATTTCATATCCATTTGAAACATACATACAGTCCAGTACTCTTTTGTATTCAGGTAGTGTGTTACTATGGGTCTCAAATAATGTCTCATCCCTTCATCATCATCATCATCAAGTCGAGAGACTACGTGGCAGGTGCAACATTGTTTTAATGGGTAGCCTATGGCTACTCCACTTGTCTAATATATTATGCGATTTGTATGTTTGTTTTGGAGAACAGATTTTTTTCTGCTGAAATAATAATAATAATATGTATGCTCGTGCACACCAGCATTGTTGAGTAACAAATGAAAATGTCACATATGAGTCGAGTGTTTTTATACTTATGATATGATGATGACATGATACACAGGTTTCGTAATACGTTTTTATGAAAGGTTTCGTAATGATTCATATAGATGATGATGATGACATACATGACATTATCGAAATTTCAAAATCGACGTTATACAAAGAACGAAAATGTAGAATATTATATGGAATGATTATTATCTGTTGTGTGTATACACTTTACTACCTTGTGCTTTGGAGCTTTGCCACGGGCATACTTTTTTTTGTATAGTATATGCTTGTTATCTTTTTGCCCGGTTAAATGGGATTATGACAGGATGTAATGGAGGGTGTCATGTACCTATCCCCTATCCCTATGAATGCAGTATACATATACCTAACTACATTTTTTTAAAAAGAGGATGGGCGATGGGCATCAAACGAAAATGCCTCAAAAAACATTCCTTCCTTTTTTCTCCCACTGTCCCTCAACTCTCTTCGTCACTGTAGAGAGTAGAGAGAACAAACTGATGTGCAAGTCTCAAAGGTGATCATGGTTCCTCATGATAAATCCTAGATTTGTATTTTGGTGACTTTGAAACAGTATTTTCCCAGGCTGAGTTCATAAATAAAAATTGAACAGCGGGAGAAACTGGAGAGAGAGAGAGAGAGGCCTTGTATGTTGTATGCTTTTTTATTGATTTATTACATTTTGTGTATGTAGAGAGCTCTGTCTGTAGCCAAATGGAGTAAGTACACATACACACATACAACTAGCACAAAACATTGCATAATAATAACTATGCGCACTATTTCCCTCTTTTGAATGCATATCTTGATGGTGGCCGTCGTGTGGTCGTACAAGCTATTTTATTGTGTGATACTCTGTTAAAAACAGAGTTGTGTAATGCACAAAAATATGCACACAAAATAGAAAGAGGGAGAGAGAGAGAGAGAGCAACAGTGCAGTGGCAATATTGGTGGTGGTGGTAGTGGCGATATTAGTAGGAGTAATAATAAGTAGACTTTAGTTGTAAATAAATAGCGGCAACAGAGTAGAAGTAGTAATATTTGTAGTAGTAGAAGCAAGTCAGTTAACTTGTATTTTTTTGTATCCTCATCTCTCTATCTGGTTTGTTCGGCTTGTTGGCGTTTTTCTCTCTTTCTCTCTCTCTCTCTCTGTCTCTCTCTCTCTCTCTTGCTTCTGCTGCTCTGGCTCTAACTCTCTGACGGGTTTGGTTGGTTGGTGTGCTCTGAATTCCAAATCCCATTAGCCCTCAAGGATTAATTTACTCTGGTTTTCTTTGAATGTTACATTTTATTATGTAAAAGCTGCTCTCACCCTGGTGTTTTCCTCTGTAGTGGTTGTAGATATACAGATACTATATGAATGTTTGTATGTATGAATGTGTATTATTTGCGTACTACTACTACTACTACTACACAACTACATGCATTGCTTATTTTCCACGTAGTTTGTTTGTTATTTGTGCATTTTACAACAGTTTTCTACTGAAATAGTTACAACTATGTATATATATACATACATAGTTATTCTTGTTCTTCCACTCTGTCCTCCACCACCACAACCATTCATTCAGCTCATGGCCTCCCATCAGTTATACAGTCTTTTCCTCATCCACTATTATATAAGATGGAGATGGAGAAGGTGAGTAGAGGAGGAAGGAGGAAATTTTTATTTTTATTTTTTTTCTAGAGAAGCAATAGTTATGATGGTGGTGTATATGTATATCCTATTTATATAGTAGTTTCCCTGCTGTTTTTCTCTTGTTTCGTGCACCTAGCTTATTTTCTCTCTCTCTCTTTTCCTCCCCACTGTTGGCATGTGTAACAATCCCCAGCTGAAGTTACAATAAACAAGTTTAACCACCAACTCTACTTAATGTAGTAAACCCAAAGTAACCCTTCCGCTGGGCTGTGTATCAATTTATTTATTTATTTATTTTAGCTTTCTTCCCACATCACCAGGACCACCAAACCCAAAGTCAAAATGGACGGCATGTGCCAGTCATGCCATATGAATAAGAGAGTAAGAGAGAGAGAGAGAGAGAGCGACAAATGTTTAAGAAGCTATAGCTACTTCGTTCTTCGTAACAAAAATGCTCAAGTCGGTTCTCATTGCTTGCTGATGTTGTTGTTGTTGTTGTTATGCAAAACTTGGCGGGAAATTCAAAGATTCAATTCATACAATTACATTCATTCAATTCAATGCTGCTCTACATCGGAATTGCATAATCACTAGAGTTGTTGCGCGATAAGACATATTTTTGTGGAACGGCAGCTGATTTGAATTTGCAACAAGCATGCATAGATCCATGTTGCCCGCATAGTTTATCTAGCACGCCATTAAAAGCTAACAATTACCTTGTTTACTTCGCTGCTTCTTTTTGGTACACTTTTGCTGCAACAATTTGGATACACTACTATAAAGTGGATGAAATGATTTGGGGTACTTTGGTTGCAAGTTTTGTATGACAATACTTGCATTTTGTTTAAGTATTGTTAATGTACACATGGCCACTATGACTACCAAACTACTGCAGCTTGTAAGCCTGCCTGCCTGCCTGCCTGCCTGCGTTGTTGTTCAGAAGACTTCCAACTGCAACGTTTATTTAAATAATAATATATACTCAGTCCATGTATACTTATTCCTAATCTGGGCCCATCGACAAGAATGATGACGATGATGATTGTGGGAAGCTTTTTGATATATATGTGCATACAAGCATTCCATAATATAATACAGGCTAAACATTTACAAAGGAATAATATGGATAAAAGGAATGAATGTATGTGTATGTTATGTTATTTCGCTTTTCCTTCAAAACCATCATCGTATGTGATGGGAGTAAAGGGGAAATTCGGTTTCTCAAGGGACTTGTTGTTTTGCTTGAATAGGATCTTGTACTACTTTCCTCCGTTTTGATGACGATGTAAGTACACAAACAAATACACAGAAAAGAGAGTTAAGGATAAAAAAGGATAGAACAAACGACAGCGTGATCATCACAATCATAATGAACAACAATAGGAGAAATGGACAAGTAGCACAAAGAGAAAGCGGATGGAGAAAACACACTCTTTTTTTATTTGGATGTCCATGCCACTTGAGCTTTATCCTTTTTCTCTTTGCTCTTCAACAAGTTTACTCTACCATTCTCTTTCTCTCTCTCTCTCTCTCTCTCTTGCTGTCCATGTATCTCTGGTTTTCTATGCATAAAAAACGAAAGAGTAGAAAACAAGTAAATATTGACAATGGGTCTACCCTCACTTAATTTTACAGTGGCACTCGGAGCTTCGTGTAAACAAATTGAAAACGATGTATTGGTTTATATTTGAGAAAAAAAATGTTATGTGATCCAAAAGTAAACCAATTTCCGCACGTACACAATCCCAAAATTAATTTAGCTAAAAGTAATGCACTACTACAAATGTGGTATTTATGTAAATACAGGAAAATGCCTCTAATAGCCTAGTTTTAATGTGTTTGTTATTGTTTGTGTGTATCTTTTGAACAACTTTACTATTTCCATGGTTTATTATTATCTTAATGATGGTATCTCAAGTAGCAATAGCGATAGAAAAGTTTGAAAATATTCGGAACGTAGTAAAAGTTATATTCTAAACTGAATTTTTGTTTCACAATGTGTGCATTTATGTGTCTTATTGGCGTAAAATAAACTTGTCAAAGTCCATTATAATGGATTTGGTTTCTAAGTATGCTTCACGCTCAACAAGATTGGAAATGTTTCTTTTGAAGGATTAGGAGGATGTTTGGATGCATGAATCATTTCTTGGAGCAAAAGGGGCTTGAACCTTCAAAGGCATTTTTGTTTTGTTAAATTTTACACATAAAAAGTATTCATGTTTAACATTAGTCAGATCCACAAAGTCTGAGAAAAGAGCGAGAAAGGATATAAATTTGGGTTACACAAACACATTCTTTTTTTCTTGCATACTTGAAAAAATTATGAAAGAATCAAAAAAAAAGAATAAAAAGAAAAGTTTTCAAACGCCGGAAAAATTCAATTGTCCGTTAAATTTTCCCATGTATAAAAAAGAGTGACACATACAGACGAAAAAAAATTGTTGGCAAAATGTAGAAAAAAATGCCAAAATCTTTTTCTTCAAGTATCAAAAGCACAATATGTACATATAGTTAAATATGTAACAATATTTTTTTTCTAAACTGAAGCTTTTATATAAAGTTTTACTTTCATGTATCTTTTCTTGCTCAAGTATGTGTTAGTTCGAAGATTCAAAAATATTTCATAGAAGCAGAAAAGGGATGGATACACTTACTTTTTTCTCTCTCTAAAAACATGTACGTATAAATATCACGATGATACTTTAATAGCTGAATATTTATGTGACTCAACTATTCTTTTTTGTTTGCAAAAAAAAAAATTGGTACATAGGTATTCACATGTACATGTACATATGTGTGTATGCATGTACTATAATACAATACATGCATCTAAAGTAAATATTTTTTTGAGTAAAGAGTTTCACTGAAGTAGCAAAACTTTTTGACACACAAAAAAAATAATCTTGCTATCAGTTTGCCTCGCGGCGGTTGGAATTTTCTACTTTATTGAATTTCAATAATGTAAAATAACCGAAGCAATCATTGTGTTAGCTTTAAGTATAAAATTATTTGTCATTTTTATTTTTTTTTACAAAACACGGGAAACGGAAAGAAGATTAAGTGGAAGGGAAGGAGAGGAAACCCGACATTTTTGTAGACAGACATACACATACAATAAAGATGTTGAGATTGTCGACACATACATTCATACAAAACTGCAAGAGAAAAAAGGATGGAAAACAGAATTGAAGTGTTTGTGTGTGTGTGTGTGTGTGTGTGTGTACGTATGTACATACATAAATACAAAGAAACAAGTTGCATTGAAAGAAATATTGCTGTAAAAAATGGTAACTGTATAGACATTTATCCGCAGCAGTCAGTGTATAGGACAATGGCACTCAGTTCAAACATATGTATTGGTATATATATATATATATATATGTTCCATTGCATTGCTGTTAACCAATATCGTCAAAACTAGAGAAGAGTGGAAAACCATCTTTAAGGGTAAAAAAAAGGAGAAACAAAAATGTTTTGAAACAGTCTCCCTGTCTGAGAAATTTTCTTGGCAGATTTTCTCGGTGCGCACATACTTATCCGCCGCCGCCAAAATTGTTGGCAAGTCACATATATTATTGCTTTCGTAATAATATCAGCAGCAGTAGCTGTAACAACAGACCGACTTTAACAAAAGTCTAGTCTGGAAAAAAGGAAATATTTGCAGTCGTACATACTTATACACACATACCCACACACACATAGTACTAGAACAGATTCAAACGAGAATAAGAAATATCAAACAGAACAAAGTGAGCATACCTCTTCTATATATTTTTTTGATCCAGGAAAAAAATCTCAAATGCTCGCATTTTAGACAAAAAAGAAGTTGTGTAATATACGTTGCAAAAAAAGTAGAAGAAAGATGAGAAGTAGATAGGAAGATATATGCAAACACAAAGATATTACTAATAGCAATTTGATCTCCCTTATAGTAGTAGTATTAATGATAATAATGGGTAGAAAAAGTGGTAGTAGAATGCAGTTCACAAAATGTTATCTCATCTCATATCATACACAACTACCAACACCACAGCAGCAGCAGCAGCAGCAGTTGATAGACTTGTAAATATGATATGATGTAAGAAAATAGTAAGTTGACTAGATTTTATATATTTCTTTCAAAAAAAAAACGGAAGACTTTTTTTGGAGGTGATAGATATGCTCGTTATGTCTCTTATAGTATTTATGTGTGTATATGGGACTCTTCTGTTCTCTGGTGCTGTAAGAAAGAAAAAAAAATACTAGAGGAAGAGGAGGAGGAGAAAACAGACGAAGAACAAGGATATAATATATGGTGGAACAAGAGAAGAAAGACTGTAGGTGTCTGATCTTCTTAGCCTACTTTTCTTGCTCAAATAGTTTATATGATAAAGAGCCTAGGAAAAGGAGAGAACATCAAAGGAGAAAATAGGAATTACCTTGAGTTAAGGAGGCAGATGAGTAGAAATAGTAGTACAAAAAATATGTGATGGAACCGGGTAGTATAAAAAACTTGAGCAGCTTTCGCTGAGTAATATGCTTGGATGTAAGTGTATGTCTCCTGTTACAAAGTTCAGTTTTTTTAGAGAGTTGAGTTTGAGCTTACAATATGGGTCCCATATGAGGTAAGCTTTCTCTCCTAAGAAGAAGGGAGCAAAAATAAGATGATAAGGTTGATGATAATAATAATAATAATAATAATGGGCATCATCATGGGCACTTTGCTGTGTGTTTGTGTGTAGTGCTTGAAATTTTCTTTTTTTTGGTAATTATCATTAATTGAATTTGATGTTTTTTTACTCATCATGTTTTTTTTAATCTTCTTCTTGTTTCAGTCACAACACTGAGAAAGTCATTTATTTCCTGTTGCTGGACCGTAAACGGAGAAAACCGTCTAGGGAGGATGAGACAGAGCTAATCGCACGCTGGGACTCGAGCTCTTCGTCTTCTCCAAACAACTGTCTGGATCCACCGAGAAAACGAATTGACAAGGTGAATGGGAACCCGACTGCATATCAGTTTGACAGGATCAGCGAAGGATCTCCTATCACTCCCAGACGACACTTGTACAAGTAAGTCCACCACTCATCAACTAAAAATGATATATATTATCAACTACAATATATGATGAAAGAAAACAAATATTTCATCATATTTATAATACCATAATTCATTATTATTAAAATTTTCTACATCAACTGACTAGCCTTTCTCCGCATAAATGAATACCCATCATTAATACTTTTTAATAATAATACTTTTTCAAAAGTCACTAATTTTATTTAGCGTAGGTGTGTACCTACCTACACTTCTTTTTCATCAAGTGTTTCGCTGGAAAGTTTTAAAAAAATGTTATAAAAGATCATCTTTCATTTTATCTATTTTTTTTATACGTAAACTCTAACTGTCTTTTTCCTAAAATGATGATGTTATTGACATTTTGTTGAAGGTTGACGTCAGACACGTGGATATACTTCATGCTACATACAAGTATATCATAAGCACAACAGGAAACAATATAATAATTAATAGTACCCAAACTAAAAGGATAACAAGCAGCAGCAGCAGGGCATCATCCACAC
>JAHZNC010005109.1:0-11371 GCA_027744095.1 Zhuqinia jingwanae | reverse complement strand
TTTTTTAAACCAACTTTATTTTATGTTGGCGCTCAATTTCGCTCTTTATCTATTTTTAGTTTAATAGCAGATGTTTTTTTTACAAAAAAAATATATAGATAAATATATATAAAGTACAAAAGTAAACATTTTACAATTTTTTTTTTGTTTTGATTGATCACCGATTCGTCATACATACATACATAAAGCATACATTGAGCTTTTCAGTAAAAGTCACTTATGTGAATTGACTAAATTAACCAAAATACGAACAAATTTACAAATATATTTATATTTTTTTAAATAAAAAATGTACCATGTGAAGAAATAATTAATTGCTTAAAACGTGTGAAATAATTACATAAATACTTTTTGCTTTCACATCATCAAACCAAACTGCGACAATTGTGATAGTAAAAAAAACAAAAAAAAGTCTCAAGATTACGTAATTAAAAAAAAAGAAATGAAAAAGAATTTCTGTATCCCAGTTCCTTATCAAAAAGGTTAATTTTTGACAAAGCTTTATGTTCACAGAGACACGTCGAGATAAAAAAAAGGGATAAAAAACAAGCGCCGAGTGCATTTTTTCTCTCATATTTATCTGAAAATAAAAATACTTAACATCTTAACATCCGTAAAGTATGCATGTTTAAACAAAAGAGAGGCACGCACACACACGCACACACTAACAAACAGAATGATGATGATAGTATATATATAAAATGCGTAATAATAATAATAAATTATCGCAAGGTAAACGAAACAAGTAAGACTTGGACTCCTTAAAAAAAGATTACAAACTGCTTGTTACGATGATAAAAAAAGCAAGGGAATGGAATGCTGTCAAGTCAGCGCTATTATCTGCCTCGTCTTATCAGTTTTGATAATGATAAGTAAGGCGGAGATGATGATGATGAAGGTGGTAGGTACCAGTTAAAAAAGTGTTAAAACTATTGGTAAAAATTTTAATATGGAATTGTTGTTGATAATAAAAAATAAAAATAAATAAAAAAAGAGAGAGAAAAAGGGTCGCGCTTCTGATGATGGGATCATGATGATGACTCTTTTCACGCTGATCCTCACCACACACAAGTCAAGTGAGGTGTATCATGATTTCAAGATGGTGATAATAATAATAGCACTGCCGTGACGAATCTGGAGCTCCCTCACATCAACAAGAAAAGATATCTCATCACATCAAAATAAAAAGAAGAAGAGGTACGGGTTTTGTTCTTCTTCGTGATCAGCCTCATCACCCTCATTTCTTTGAGAGAATATAAAAAATGTATGTTTTAATGCGAGATTGACGGTTCATCATCAAGTGAGAGTCGGTATGCGGTGTCGTAGTCGTCGTCGTCGGTCTCCTTCTTCTTCTTCTACATACAACATAGCCACTTCTGCTAACTACCTTGCTTGCTTCCTTGCTTCTTCTTAAACTTGCCGTGTATTGAATTTCTCAATCGTGTCCATTGAAAAGGAACATGCTTTTCCCCTTTCTAATGTTTTATTAAACGCATCAATGCGTTGTCTCCTCGTTCCCTACAACTCTCAAACTCTTTGGCTTTTCGCTGCTCTAATGACAAAGTCTCTCTTTCCGTCTCAAATTAACTTTTCCTCTCTCAGCTCACAACAACCTCTCTGACAATGTTTCTGAGTGAAACAAGTGATTGCTATTAAAAAGATGAACAGAGAGAGAGAGAGGACATGCCACAAAAATGGTGGTACGTATGCGTGTTTCCACACCATCAAAAAACATAACAACCAGTCATCATCATCATCAATTTTTGTAGAGGAAATCCTACATTTTCTTTTAATGTTCATTTATTGTATGTTATACTCTCGGCCAACATGTCCAAGAAAAGCGACTAAAATTGGCTCACCTTTTGCCGCCGTCGTTTTGGTTTTCCAGTAAAAAAGGAAGAGAAAAAAAAACTTTTTGTTGAGACACGAAGGACAACATTTTTGTTGAAAACAGAAGAACAATTGTTGAGCTTGTTGTTATTGTTGTTGTTGTTGTTGATGATGAGGTATAATAAAGACGCATCAGGGGACTCCTCATTTTCAGGTAGAAAAATGGAGTTGAGCGACTTCATAAAACTGTCATCACCTCAGTCGGCTTCCTTTGTGTGGGAATGGAGGAACCATGCCAGGCTAATAAATGTAAGAGTTGTCGCGTTGCTGGTGAGCGAGTGGTCATTTACAAGATTAATTGATAGAAAAATATTTTGAACTAAATGACATCTCAAATTCCTGCACACCTTGCATCATACACAGTAAAACAAGCATTTTGTAATCTAAAAGATAATTTTGTTTTGTGACCTTATGTTGCGCTTGCTTGTTTCTGATAAATGTAGTATTTACAAAAAATGGCCTAGAGATCTGTTGAGGAATTTTTTTTTTAGTAGACTGGCTTCTTTCATAAGCTAACCAAAGTAAAATTATTACAACATATTTATTTGTACAGTTGATATGAATAACGGACAGGAAAAACAGAGACAAGGCGACTAAAAAATAAAATAAAATTGTACGAAGACATTATTGCGTGTTATTATTGTGTTATTCACATGCTTAAAGCAGGAGTAGTAGTACTAGCTTGTTGAGAGGGAGTACCACTTGCCACTGTTTGGGAGGAGGGCGCAGTGGTCGCTTGAGCAATCGTCGACCCTCTCTTGTTGCCAGTGTCCATTGAACCTGTGAAACTTGGAGTCTGTTGGAGTTGAGCCTCTTTCAAGCCATTTGGAGCCATCATCATCATTGTCATCATTCCGTTGCCACCTGGATGATGATGATGACTGTACAAATTTGGTGCTGTCGGGGAAGTTGTGGTGGTAGCGGGATGAAGGGAAAGTCCCACGGTTATGCCCACAGTGGCCAGTGAAGGATTGTGGCTGGATGATGAAGTGGATAAGCCATTGTTCAAGAGATACTGAGAACCTGTCCCTGGTTGATGGTGGTAATGGTATGCGGAATTTGCTACGGCTGAAGGGTTGCTTGACAAATGGGGAGATGAAGGGGGTGTCAGCAGTTTGCTGTAGTGTTGTGTGGGATAGTGGGAACCGGATTGCTGCTGTTGCTGCTGCATAGTTGGCATGAACTGATGCTGATGATGATTGTGATGGGGATGGAAAAAATTGGCGTAGTTGGCTTGTTGGTAGCTTGTTGCGTATACCGGGCTTTTATTTTGACAGTCACTGGTCAATGGAGAAATTCCAGTTGTGTGGGTCAGCAATGGATCTTCCGGTGTGGAAGGAGGGGAGAGCTGTTCGCCTGTGAACTGATTGCCTTGATGATGAGATTTGTGAGCAAGATTGTGCTGGTGCTCAAGTGGAGCTGAGCTCAGCGGATCAACATTTTGATACTCATTTCCGTAGAATAAGTAATTCATTGGGAGGTTCGTTGATGTTGTTGTGGTGGTGGGGGAGCTGGACCCACTATTTGTTAACGTTGTGTAACAACTTCCGGACACAGTGAAAGGGGAACCAGCTCCAGAGATTACTGGACTTAATTGTTGCTGCTGCTGCTGTTGTTGATGATGATGGTGGTGATTATGATGATGATGTTGCTGCGAATGTGGTGGTAACTCCAGTGGAGATTCGGTAATGGAGTTCCCACTATTTTGAGTTGTGAGTTGGCAGTAGTCGCTGAACGAGCTCACTTCCGATTTGATTTTCAGATTTGAAGTGTAGTACGATGGGAACTCATGAGTCTCTGGCTGCTGGTGATATGGATGATGATGATGTTGATGATGCTGAGGTGATAAATTATATAAGGGACTGCTGCTGGGAACCTGTTGATCTTCACCAGCACCACCTGACCCTCCCCCTCCTCCACTACCACCACCACCACCACTAGCTGCGGATATGGTTTCAGCTGCAGTGGGACTTAAAATGTTATCAATTCCAAATATTCCCCCAGAGTCTTCGCCATGTAAATGGTTGAATCCAATGAATGTTGGCTCTTGGCTGGAGTAGGCCTCCTGCAAATTCTCATAACAAAAGAAATACAAAATGTATTCAATGCATTCATACATGAACAAAAAAAAATCAACATTTTTTCGGATCCCATTTTTTAATATTTAGTGAGCCACATATAAATATGCTTTGCATGCACGGGAAAAAAGGGAAATAAATTTGTTGTTGGCATGTATCCTATGTATCCTATGTACACATGTGCTCCACTACTGTGTGTGTGTAAGTAGTGTGTAGTGTAGCAGCAAACAGCAAATAATGCACTCATCATCTTCATATAAACATCATAAAATACATTTTTTTCGTGTAAATGCACAATATTTCATAGCAAACACGCTGTAATTTAACGAGTTGTTATCCTCATGCATTCCTTTCCCCCAGAGAGAGAGAGATTTGAATTCCTTTAATGGAACGCAAGATACTTTTTTTTGTTACAAAAAAATGCATGAATGATTTTTTTTTACGTATTGACGGACAAAGAGCACAATTATATGAATGCAGGGTTTAAAAAAGTGCATTCTTATTTATTGGTCAACAAAGAAATGGAATCTTGGGGTATTCTGGAACATGAAAACAAAATATGTCTTCTTTCTGATGCATAAAAAACTTCACTTGTTCTTTTTTTGTACGTGGGCGAGTAAAGAAGGGTTGACTAAAAAAAGTAATATTATGACCATTTACGCAATCGGTTAAAAAAATTTTGCATGGAAAAATTCATTTTTTTAATGGTTTTTGTCCATTTGCCTAAAAAACTTTGTAGCAAAGAAACTGTCTTGTGTTGAAAATCTTTTGAGCCAACTGAAGTTGATGTGCCACAAAAAAAATAATAACAAGAGAGTTCAGAGGGCACTAACTAGAGTTCAATTTCAAGCACGGATCTATTTAATCAGTAAAAGAAATGTAGCTCATAAATATGATATTCTGATATTCTGTATTGTGATGTAAAATATACACACGTTTATGCAACAGACAATCTTAAACATAAAAAAGTCTCTCTCGTGACGGACATGATGGTCAGTGTGTCCAGGTTGACATGGTGTGCGTTTGAAAGTGCACAAGTGAAACGAAGGCTTCACTTGAAAAAACTTCACTTATTTTTTGTTACACACCAAATCGGAGCCACTTTGTCAATCACTTTCTCGTCCTGTCAATCTTATCATTTGTAGTTTTGTTAGAAAGAATACACTATTTTCAACCTGACTTTATATTATGTAGCCATTTGTAATAATAATAATAATAAGCTTTTTATGTGTCGCGGAAAATGATCAAAGTAGAGAGAATTGTTGATGCAGATGATGGGAAGATAGATTATTTATTTATTAATATTACTGATTATTATTAAGGTGTGCATGTTCGTCCTTTTACTTTTTATCCCAGTTTAAATAATGATTTAACGATTCTTGTGGTGGTCCTCCGTTATGCCAAATGCCTTCTTTTTTTAAATAAATAATCCTTTCAAATGAGTAGTACAAATGACAAGGGTGCAAAGATGGAGAAAATTATGTATTGCTACAATGCAAAGATAGACTATTAATTGTAAAATCTGTTTAATAACAACAACAAGTTTAACAACAATAATAATGTGTATGATAACTAGACCGAAGCTAAATTTCTATTTATTTTTTATTATTGTTTGTTTAGCAAAGGGATAAATAAGTAGGTATAGACGACGACGACAGACGCACTTTGTTGTAATATCTGTTTATAGAGCTGAGTGTGGTGCCATTTTCAAAGTAATCATAATTATTTATTTATTATTTGTATTGTATTTTGGTCAAGTTGCTATGCTTATATATTGTTATTCTTGTTATTATTATTATGATCATGAATTGTAACGCAACCACTCTCTGACTCTTGTTATCAGACTCGTTTGATCAATGTTGGTCTCTCGAAGAAGGGAAGAAAGATGAGATGAGTGACGGCGTAAAAACAAAATTAAAATCTAATCATGTCAGCATTTTTCAAGTCTGACTGACTACCTATTCTAATAATGATTACATTAGTGCACAACGGAATTACATCACAGTTCTACCCAGTATATCATTTTAACAGATCACCTAGTAATATAAAGATAATAATAATTATCATAATAATAATATGAAGTAGTTTTTTTTGTATGTGGTGGCGACTGGGATCTTTGAATATGACAGACTTACAATTAATAAAAAACTACGACGCTATGTGAAATGTGTGTGTGTGTGTCGACTTACGGATTCAAGAAGGTCCAACTTGATGAAAGTCTTACTACTGGGGCGAAGTGATACAGGTAGCGATTCAGCAGCTTCGCCTTCACTTCTTCCACTTTTGCCTTCGGATCCTGTCGTCATTTGGGAGCGATTTGCATTGTTTGTTGCGGCTGACGTTGTATCACAGTTGGTGGGGGTGCACGAGTTGTCATTTGAATTCATTTCTTCATCTGTTGAACTACTGTACTCTATTTTGACCGTTGATGGGGGCTGTGGTGTAGTAGCGCTTACACAAACTCCACCTGTGACACCACCATCAGTCGCCATAATCATCCTTTCGATATCTTGCCACATCTACAAATCCATACAAAAACAACAACAACGACAATTAATACAAAAAATACATAAAAATAAATGAACACAGGGATCTAGTGACATCCAGAACAAAATTTACTTGCCACTTGACTCTTTAAGTTACCAAAATGCATGTATGCTCATTATTTTCACAGGTAACAATTGCAGCAGCAGATTAGTACGCATTGTTGACCTTGGTTCCATGTGAAACGTCAAAAGATCATCATCACTATCACCATCACCAATCCATTCATTCTACTGGATTCGATTCGATTCTCAGTTTGCAAAAAAAAGAAGTTTAAGTAAGGATGACGACCATTTCTAAAGGACATGCATACATCTAAACATAAGTAGTAGTCGCAAACATTAGTAATAATATTAATGATAATAAGACCAAAACTACATGAGAAAAAGAAATACGTACAGATATACATATGTGTGTGTGTACCAGGTGTAAAAATAGATGTGTGTGATTAATGTACAAATACGGGAAGTGTATTATATATTTTGTATGCCCATCGCCGTCATCATTATCATCATCATCATCATCATTCCTAAACAAGTGAGAGGGAATGTCGACGAAAAATAAGTGTGGGTTCATACATTAAAAAAAATATGTATATGTATATATTTATTTTTTTGCTCTCTTAAAAATTTATTGATGCATTTTGAGAACATCATTTGTTATCTTCTTCCAGCTTTAAACAAAAAAATTAGCCTATTCTATACTCCTGCATTTAAATATTGAGAGAGAGAGAGAGAGAGAGAGACGGAAAATGTTGTATAAAACAACAATGGTCCCATCTCACATCATCCCATTCCATCCATTGTTGATGCTCTATGCACCACACCATGATGAACATGCTAATATACGAAGCATACACGGAAGCACAAAGCACAAAAACTATTTTTGTGAGGCTATTATTATATCATGTGCATGCATTAAAAACAGTTCCATTTTACGCAAGCTGTTCAACAAACATCTTTGATGCACAGTGTGTGTGTGTGTGATACTTTTTTTTAAAGGTAGGTAGGCAGACAAAAGGTTCTATTATTTTTGACTGCTCAAAAAAAAAAACGATGCGATGCTCTCGCTCAAAGTCAAAGGCAAGGTTTCTCATGGTTTAATATGATAATGAGTCATAATCTCAATGCACTACTACAAAGGAATAAATTTAAATTGAAATCACTACCGACATCATCATGTTGAGGATGCACTGGAATGATAACATAATGGCACATATTTATATGCAATGTACCTATTCATATTGCATATTATTGTCACTTTCATTAAAGTGACAATAATAATATCCCAAATTACAAAAGTAAAGTGAATGGGGACAAAGAAATTATGTATTTGGGCGTTTATTAGGAGAGATGCAGATGATACTGTGATCATAACACTTTGTAATATATTCCATTCTCATCTCTCTTTTTTGCATTTTGGGTATTTTTTTGCATGAAAAGTCAAATCATGTAAAATGTCTCATGTTATCACTCAATTTAAAAAAAAAAATCTTCAACCCAAATGTTTTTCCCATCCCAAAAGGACATGTGGTTGACTTGAAATTGCAGAGATACTTTGGGGTCTTATATTTTAGGTGGTAGTAGCAGGTAGCTGCTGATTCGTGTCTTGAGATCCACTACAAACGATTAGCTATTAATTCTGTTGTTTGAATATCATGCTTACCATTACAAATACTGTTAGTATTATTATTATGCAATGCACATATATGGACAAGGATTAGTGATATTATTATTATTGGGAAAAGGAACAAATAGTGGACTGTTGTTGGTGTTTCCCACACAAGAGGATGAGAAGATTATTATCAACTCACAGTTTTTATTGGCTTAAGACAAAAAAAAATATCCGTGTACGTGTCATCATGTACAATTCCACATTTCTGCTTTTGCCTTTTTCTAATCTTCCTCACAAGGCGTGAGTCAGAGTTTCCTTTACAGCTTGCACAAAAATAGTACGCAGTGGTAGTGCTAGAGTAGTAGTATGAAGCGGGATATACAGCGGAAGTCAAGTCGACACTGAGCAATCTTTACAGCCACTTGAAGCAAAATCCATTTTTCGTCATTTCTGATGGCACACATTACTTATTACTTGTTTTGCAGGAAAAAGAGAAAGAGAAATAAATGACAATATTTACCCAGAAGATCATTCCCACCGCAACAAGTGTCAATGATCTCCTGCAAGATAATAGAAGAGAGAGAGAGAGAGAGAGAGACCATCAATTCGTTTTAGAGAGGATATATTGAGGAGGATGATGATGATGATGGTGACCCCCACAAAGGAACAAACATTTTTTTGTGAAGGTGTGAACATGAGCTAAGCTCAAACTTTTCTCATCAATCCGCTGCTCTTCAATAAAGTCTTTCATTTCTAGACTTAATTTTAATATGATCATTACCAATTTATTATTATTTTATTATTATTTATTTTATCCCCTGTTATTACCTTCTCTTGTAGATTAAGTATTGCATAAAAAGGGCGTGTGTGCACACATGTGCATTGGTAAAAGGGTGGAGGAACTCCTCCGGACAAGAAAACTGTTATTTTTTTTATGACAAAAGACTTTGAACTCACATGAAAGTTTAAAGTAAGAAAGGTTTTTTGTGTGTGTGGTTGTGTGTGTAAAAAAAAAGATGAAGGAAGTTGAATAGATCTCTGACTTTCGTTTCGCACGAGCGACTAAAGAAAATAATAATAAGAAGTAGGTCTCTGTTTCTCTGATTGTATGATTGGCAGTAAAAGTTGGTTTGCTTCTTTGTTGATGACTCATAATATGTCAATGAAATGAAATATGAATGAACATTACATAAAAAAAANAATAGAGGAACTGATCTTGGCTAATAAAATGGTAAAATGCGCGCGCACTCGTGCGTGCAAGACATTTACATACTTTTCGGATCGTATGACCTATTTATATTCCCAAATAAACTGTTCATTATTTATTATAAAGCACATGATCATTATTCTTATTATTATTATGCCATTTTATGACGGCTTTAACTCAATTCAAGGATGTTTGCAGCGAGATAAAAATGATAGAGCTCCAATTGTGTAACCATATTGATCACTCGGAATATTATTATTACACTATCAACTATACACACTCCATTATTTAAAGATAACAATCAGAGAACAAGATGTTGAATAGTTTTGTGCCCACTTTCAAAGGTCACTGTGAATAATTTGCTTCAAAGTTTTCAAAGTCGACCAAACAAAACATAATGACAACATCGTTTACTGCACATAACATAAGCAGCAGCAGCAGCAGCATGAAGAGATGATATACTATTATTATTATTAGGTAAGGCTCTACAATCCCATAATGCTCTATTTTACTTGTCAAAACCACAACAACAGTTTTTGAATTTGTATGGAAAATGAAATAAACAAGTGATATATTTTTCTCTCTGCTGGTCTCAATGAGAAAGAAAGGAATGCAGTGTGTCATGTTACTTTACAACCCTTGTGTCCCTCCAACTCGTCTACTAATAAATAAGTATAATATACGCTGTGCTATATACATATGGGCATTCCAATAATATAGTGGGGAACATTTAAAAGCAGAGAGTGTTATACATAACAACAAGTGTATATTTTTGAATGTTTGATACAGAATTCGTGGTCGCGGGTTCAAGTCAACTTTCAAAACATTTTTTGTAAAGACAAAAAAAATATATAGAATGGTTTGATGGTCTTGTAAAAAAGAATAAAAAAGTAGGAATATAAATGAATGTGTGGAATAATAAGCACAGACAGAACGAAAGAGAGAGAGAGAGAGAGAGGGGAAAAAAGGTAACATAAATGGTAAAAAAGATTTAATTTTTTTTTGTTTCAGACAACAAGAAGAAAGGTGGAAAAAGCGGAGTTGAGTTTGAGAGAAGAAAATGAGATGGGAACAAGATTTTCTGTTTGGGATGCAATGAGATGATGATACCTTGGTTTTACAATTTAGGAAAAAAAACAAGAGGATTCCTTTTTAGGACTTATTGGAACTTCATTATTATTATTACTTAGTACACTGCTCTGCACACTATTCTTGTCTCTTGTTTTTTAAACCAATATTTTTTTTGGTATGGGAGCCAGAGAGACTAGAAGAAAAAATCTTTCCATAACAATAATAAATAATAGGTAGGGAAAAGCCACAAAAAGTCAAACGTCACGTCAGTCTTCTTCGTCTCCCATTCCTCTCATCTACTGTCATATACTTCATAAATAAAAAAGCAATAAGATTCCCAGTTTTAAAATTGATTTTAAGTCTCAACAACAGCAACAACAAAAAAAAGTGCAAAGTAGTAGTAGACAAGGCGGCAAAATTACATTGCATAATATTTTGTAGCAATAAGTCTCCCCTCACTCACTACTCTACAACTCACTTGTTGAGTTGATGGTGGGAAAAGAATAAAAAGGGTTGTAAAACTACAACAACAAAAAATATAAACATTTTATCCTCTTCATCTGCCATATAATTTTTGTCAAATTTTATTAACGTAGTAGGTGGAGAAATGTCACCCAACATTTTACCTCTGTTCCTCTCTTTAAATATATCTCACTAACATTTTCATTATCCACGTAAGTGTATCATTATTGCTAATAGTTGTGTGTACATAAACATGTGTCATCATCTCACAATCAACCCCTCTCTCTCTGTCTGCAGCAGAAGCAGCTTTACAGCTCTTCCCTACATCATCATCATCAACAAAATGTCAATAATTTTTAAAATAAAAAAAGAAGCTTTTATATTTTTTGTTTTTTTATTTTTTAAAATTATTGTCGACGAGGTCGAAAGATTAGATGGAGACGCGACCAAAAAGACCTTAAAGATGACGGTGACATGTGTCCAACTTTTTTTTCTGCAATCCCAT
>JAHZNC010005108.1:0-15530 GCA_027744095.1 Zhuqinia jingwanae | reverse complement strand
GGACGGCCGGCAGACAACGCCAAATTATAATGAACTGTAAACAGTTCATAATAAAGTAGCCCGAGTGAGAGAGAAAGAGAGCGTGAGCCCGCAAAAGGAAGGAACATCAGTAGCAGCGTAGCCTACACACATTCATAATAAAAAATTCAAAAGGAATGACGTGATATGGTACTAGTATGGTGGTGGTGGTGGCTACGGATGGAGATGGAAACCATATAGTAGTAGTATTCATATAAGGTAGTCATCAACAACATTGGCAGTTTACAACAATCCATTATATAATTTTCTCAGTGAACTTTTGTGTTAATTTAAAGTAAAAAGGCTTTTAAAAAAGTTTGTGGTGGTGGTGGTGGCTATTTTTTACGGTTTTTTTAGGTAAATAGAAAATGGTGTGTGTGTTTGTGTGTGTAAGTATGTATATATTTCCTTTTTTATTGTTTGATGTTTTTTTGGCAATGTGGTTGCGTGGCGTCACCAGATCGTATATTGTTGTTCAACTAGCATCTCTTTTTCCCATGTTTATGTTTAGACAACAGAGACAGACAGACACAAGTTAAAATAAAGAAAGAAGAAAATGAGATGAAAAGCCGTTTTTTTGTGCAACCCTAATGTAGGCACGTATAATTTCTGTGTGGAAAAGTATAAAAGTAAATAGAATTTTTTTTTTGCAAATTTTACATTCTTCTTGGTTTAGTTTATACGGTCGTATAATAATAATATTATGACTATTGACTATGCCTGTCCTTTTCTTTCCTGGCCTGCTGCTGCTGCTGCTCTTTTACTGTAAAAGAAAAGTAAACTGAGGTTGTAACTGTTTTGCACAAGTCTTAAGCACAAAATAAATAAAGAGAGGAGGTTCGTAGTGTGAATTCTCTGGCAACTTGTGAATTTGCGAACGATGAAAATGATGATAATGATTATGGTGGTTATAGTGGTTGTTTTGTTGTAAGTATACAGTGAAAAAAAATATAATGATGCAGAATTCTAATTTTCATTTTAATGCATGTTCATCTCACACTTTTTTGATGTGTGTAAGAAAAAGTAAAGTATTAAAAAAAAGCTTTGTGTGTATCTCGTTTTTTTGTTGAGTCTCCGCATGGTTTGAAACGGGCTCGCCTTGCATGACGTGAAACAATTTCTGTAACAAAAACATTCCATGGAACAAAATAAAAAAAGATATACAAAACACCTTGTGCCAAGCTACACAATACATCATCACAAAGCATTTTGTTACACAATATAGGTATATATATTTAGGTATATATATTATACGCCTATCCATACACCTACACGAATGAAAACGAAGAAGAAGAAGAAGAAGAAAGTACATCATGGTGTGGTGATATATGGTGGTGTTGGTGGTGGTGATGATGATGATGACGATGATGATGAAAGCTGGAGTTGACTAGAGAGAGAATAAGGTCGTTTACTTTATCCTCCTTCCCATCTCCCCCCTCTCTCTTTCTCTCTCTCTCTCTTATATTAATAATAATAATAATGATAATAATAAATGATATTAACTGGAGCAACAGCTGCTCACGAAACTGTCAGCACGGCTATTATGAAGCATGCCATCTGGAATATGGCATATTACTGCTGTGTGTGTTGTTGGGTTGCTTTATTATTTAGCAAGCAACAAAGCAACTTGGTTGGAAATAATGAGTTCAGTTAGCGTTTTTCTTACTGTTTGACAAAAGGGAAATTAAGAGAATAGGAGCGCTGGTGTGTGTATTGCATATAATAAATAGCAGATGTAAATTGTATTTAAAAATAAAATAAAAATAATGCTACTTGAGGACCGTGTCAAATTATAATTACGTCTTCACTTGAGTTGAGGCCACATTGATTTTTATTCGAAAAAATAAATAAGTAACATTTCCACTAAATAAATTGTGTTTTCTCATAAAAAATAATAATAACAAGCACAGCAAAATGTATGCTGTTTGGTAATGTGAAGCAGCTTGTAAAAATATAAATGCATTGCTAGCATAGCTTTTAGGATTTGAATTCCATATGAATAATACTTTTATGCAGGTTAATTTTCACTCGTCCAGATCAAGTTACATTTATATATATGTAACTTGATAACTTAATAGTAAAAAATAATAATAAAGGTTCATATTACATTCAACTGAAATTATTTGTTGAAAGGGGTGGTGAACATGAGATCATGCTCAAAAGAATGGGTCGAAGAACTCAAAGTGGCCTTCTTCATGTCCACTAGAAAGTCAACAGGGGTGTAGCAGTGGTAATCTGTATATATATGATGACATCACTATATTATTATTGTTATTATTTATTATGATAAACACAGGGAAAATGATGATAATGCTCAACACAAATCTTTTGAAAAAAGGGACGTTGTCTGTTGACTAGCATTATTTCACTAGAGTTTTAGGAGGGAAGGCAGCAGTAGTTGCCAGAATCCCAGCCCATTTACTATATTTATTTATTGGAGCGGCGTGCCTTATCAATCCTGTATCAACTGCACGTAAGCATGAAATGATATATATGACGATGACGATGAGGATATGAGTTTACGTGGTTTTTGCTACAACAACAAAGCACCTGTGAATATGAGTAGCTACGTGTATAGATGACATGCACATATAATACACGCTCAACATAATCTTGTTGTGTCAAGTGTTATTGTTGGAAATAAAATACCTGGAGTCATGTAACAGGGAGATCAGAGCTAGTTTGTTATAAAAATTGCTTATACATATTTGTACATAGGGCCACGTGTTTGCTCCTCAATAACTTTGAAGACAATATGTTTCATAATTCCAGCTAACTATTTTGTGTTCCAAGGGCTAGCGCAGTAGATGTTATTATTTAATTACCAGCGGGCGTTTAGTAATGTTCCCAATGGGAACTTCCCATTGGTTCGCTTTTGCATGCATATATAAAGCCAGGAGTGTGCTTTGAACATGATCCACATTATATCATACAAAGATTTGTAAAGTTTTCAGTGGCATTATTGGACCAACAAACTAGTCAAGTGATCATAAGATGTGATTATTACGTACTCTATAACCTGGGCAAAGTCAAACACTCTGCACTACTGCTGTGGGGTAGGGGAGTTTACGCAATATAATGTTTGGGACACTTAAGGTTTCCAAGAAAGCCATTGTAACTTTGTTAGTTTGTTATTATTACGGTATTTATTATACTTTGATGGCTTTATCATTCTGCTCAAGAGTAGGGCAAACAATAAACTTTTTTTTACACTATACGACAACACGGAAGAATTTTATTTTTACCTTAATCTTTTGGACAAATATGGGGAGCATGATGATGATGGCTTTATGTTCCACTGGCCGTAACATTAAATGACGGGGCTGGATGAACCCGAGCAACGGAAATTCCTTTTTATTATTATCTCTGAAACCATGACACCAGCTTTATGTATTTTTTCTCTCCTCTATTTCATCTCATAATGTATAAAAATGATGATAGCATTTGGATTAGCAGACGCTTTTCCCATGAACTTGGGTATACCGACGACGACGAGACGAGATGTTTGTATTTTTTTTTGATAGACAGGATCCAAGTTCGGCTGGTAAACGTAAAGGTAAAGGTTTTCTGTGTGAATTTATGGTTTCTTATGACAAGTAAATGATGAGTCGGTCCATAACTTTTCTTCGTCTATAAAATAAATATATTTTTTTCAAGTGAGTACATACTTCACTCATATTTAGTAGAAGCATCAGCATCAAATTAAGGGGGAAAATTCGTCTAAAAAAAGTATCTTCCGTTCGCAGTATGTATATTCGTACTGACGACGAAGGCCATTTTTCATCATGTTTGATTTTATGACCTTTCACTCATCGCGCTTCCTTTAAAAAAAACTTCTTACTACTTTTGCTATACTACAAAAAGATGGACAACATGTGTGCACATGCTCACACATACATAATATGTAGGTATACTAAATGTTTTTTTTAAATATCTGACATGCTCTGTCCCAGAAAACAGAGCGAAAGAAATTGTTATATCCGAAATTCCTGTTGCTTGCAACCAAGTCATCATCATCATCATGTCACATCATCATCACAAATATGTACACACTCACTCATAGTAAAGTATGCAGTAAGAAAGTTTATTACATAAGTATTAGAAGCTGAACATCAAGCAAAAAAAAAAGAAATGAATTCACCATCAAATGAATATTTTTTTTTACGAGTTTTCTTGACAGTCAATAAGAAAATCTCTCCTTGATCGGTTTCTTATAGTTATGTTATGAGCCGCCTTTCAGACAGAGTAGCACACACAAGCACAGCAGAGCAGAAGCAGTTATTCACTCACTCATATCATATTTCACATGCTTCATATCAACACAATATCCAAACCATTTCACCCATATAAAAATAATAAATAAATATTACATATCTCTTGAGCAACTCAACAAAATAGAGTTCAAGCAGATGAAGAAGAAGAAGAGGGAGGAAATAAATACATAAAATTGATCTTTCTTCACATCCTATCCCATCATCCACATCATCGGCATCTTCACATCAGATCACATTTCATCTTTTTCCCCATTTTTTCCCTATCTTCTCTCTCTCTCTCTCTTTCCCTCAGGAGGATGATGAGATGATGATGTGCTTTTTTTTAGACCGACTTTCTTTTTTTTCTTCTTCTGATGATGACATTTGTATAGTGCTTTCCCTCGATTTCCATCACTATCCACAATAAAATTTCAAGGTTTCCTTTTTTCTTCATGTAAACCTTATGTACTACTATTTATGTATATTACAACCCGTCATAATGCAAGCACGTCACATCACATCACATATAAGTATATATATATATATTTATGCAAACATATTATTATACTTTTTACTGTAGCTTTTCTCAGGCTCGCTGGAGTTCTTTAGAGTCAAGCCGGTATGGTAGTAGTGCCCAGCAATATGGCAACCCAAACAAATATAATAATACCAAAATTTCAACTTTGTTTGTAAATCTGATTTTATTGTCGGTTTTTATTGTAAAGTGGTGTGGTGCCACTACTACTGCTGCTGTTACCGATTTGCGTTACCCCCCTCCGTCCGTTTTTTTTGTTCTGTGATGTCGTCAGTTTTGGTTTAGTCTCCTGGGTTTTTTTTTCAATTACCTTACACGTCACTGTCATGTCATTTTTTGTCATTTGATGAAAAAATCAAACAAAAAAAGCTTCACATTTCTTTCTTATTTTTTCATTTCATATGGGGACCATTTTCCAGGAAAATCCGTATTTCATCCGCATATTCACACATTCATGAAGTCAATAAAACCATTTTGCAGGTCATACCTTTGGTATTATTTTTTTTGAAATCCCACTGTTTTTTATGTTTTAACTGTGCTACAGAGAGTCTCTCAATCAAAATCTCATATAACCAATTGCAATTGCTTCAAACCCGCAACACAAATTTGCCATAAAATCTTGCAGAATATATTTATTTGCATCTTTGTCGCTTCTGCTAGTTTTACGTAGGCATTTCATATTTCCTATTCGTTAAAATTATTACTCGGAACATCTTTAAACAAATTTTTAAAATGCCGAAAAATTATTCAAAAAAGTAGAAAAGAACTGCAAACCAAATTGTTAATAAATTTTAGATGCATGGTGGTTGGGATTGCGCGGAATAGATGAATAATTATGAGATGTAAAAGAAGTAGTAATATGTCATGGAACCCCTGCACCGTCAGATATTTCCGGTGGAACAGGGATGTCCATGGAGATTAAAGGGGGAATGTTGGCATTTTCGAAAGTAATGTGGGAAGCCACAACCTCCAATTTCCCACATCAGCGGATCCGAAAATGTGGGGGGGGGGATCAGCTGTGACCCCGGAGTTCGTGGGAACCCCAGATGCACAGCTGTTCCCACCCAGATCGCGCAAGGTGGTCGGCATGACTCCGTGAGGGGGAAACCCGACGTTTCGGTTAAGAACCTTCATCAGGAGATGTAGGAGAGAGAGCTTAAAGACACGTCTGCACACGACGGAGTCTAAAAGAGAACGGCGGTTAATAAGTTATCTGCTAATAAGGTTTACTCAACAAACAGGCTACGCAAAATCTGTAATACTTAATAACGAGTTACAGTTTAAATGTAAAAAACGTGCCAGTTTTTGCTTGCGATAAAATCGCCCCTGAAAGTGGTTTCGCAATTTATATTCCGACTCCCAAAAATAACATGCATACTTAATTTTTTTTACACTTCACCTCATTTTCTTTTCGTTACAGGATCTCATTTCATTTTTACGAGGATTTAACATTTTGAGGCTGCCAGTAGCATCATATCATATCATCCTCCTCAAAGTCTTGCATATTATACATAAACGTGATATTCTCATATCACAAAAAAAATTGATTGTCCTCGTAATAACGTACAATTGCACCCATCAAAATAACTAAACAAATACAATATACGCCCACCAAATGCCTAAAATCCTGCTCTCATGTTGCCACTTGAAATTCGATGGAACGTCTCAAATGGACTTTGCAACCACACGGCTAGTTCCAGTATTTATATATCAAGTTTCAGTAGAATCAATTATAGTCGTGATCCAAATTCATACTTAAAATTAGTTAGCATAAAATGAATTTACATACACTAATTATTACAACTACGGAGAAAATGGAGAACTATTAAGAAATAGCTATATGGCGATTAGCGGCTTTATTCTATTAACTAGGTATTCAAGTAGCAATAAAGCCAATTTGAGAGCACGACCACTGATCACGCTTTCATTTCTCTCTCTCTCTCTCTCTATCCATTCTAATTTAACATTTAATAACAATAATTCTTGGCCCTTCTTTTAAAAAAAATTCAGGAAAACTAAACGTGGCTTCATTTTTTTTACAGAAACTATATTACATAAATATGTATAATATACTAACTGTATAGACTTGAGTAAGTGAGCATGGTCAAGGAATACGAAATAGTAAAAACGCTGCTCCCGCTGCTATCGTACTAGTTTACTGCATCATTTACTCCCACTAGCATCCCATCATATATACATTTATTATTATAAAGTCAACCCAGCAGAAAAGAAGCGGCAAACATTATACAAGGATCTTCTTTTCTGTAACATGAAGAAAAAAACTCTTGCTTGACTTTCCCTTTTGACATCGCTCAAAAGGCAACCTCAAAAAGCCTTTTTTACGCATAATTTACATATTTTTTTCTCGCAGACCAGAAAGAAATAAAATATATAAATGTTTTTTTAAAGCCAGCAGAAAGGACAACAAGAAAAGCTTGTGCAAAAAAAAATGTGACTTGCTAAATTTGAAGAGACTTGAGCAGCACTTTTTTTTGGCAAAGTAAAGAAAAGAGTATAAAAAAATAATGTAAACGTAACAAAGTCCCTTATAAATAAATGTATGTGTACATATATTTTTATTTCAGACATAAGACCAATAATAATATCCAACTCTTTCTATTTTTAAAGGGAAATAGGAGGAAGAAAAAACTTTCGTCCTTGTTCTTGTTTCAAAACTTTTTTTTTATACTCAACCTATTATTATTCTCTTGAGCTTCTTGATTCAGCTTATATCTAAAAGGATAAAAAAGGGATGCATCTGAATATTTAAATGGATTTTTATGCGTTTTTTATTATATATTTTTCTTCTGTGAACAGAGAAAAAAAAGAAAACGAAAATAAACAGTTTTTGATATGGTTGGTGAAATAAAATGGAACAAAAAAAAGTAACTTTTTTTGTAAAGTAAACATGTATACCAGAAATAAAAATAAAAGTTCAGCAGCACAACGTGATGGTTGGCGGTGGTGTTGGTGCTCCTCACCCACCAGATACTCCAGTTAATGACGTGTGTGATGATGATGGTACATGGTAATGTAATGTGCAGTGCAGAAGCAGAAGCACAACAGCTTTAAAAAAAAATGCGTAACAACAACAACATGGATTTAAACTTTTGTTTACTTTATCACTCATTCTGCAAAATAAAGGAAATCTGGTACACATGGCTTGTTTTTGTGGGTAAAAAAAAGGTTTAAAAATGTGACTTTTTGTTGTTTAAGAAAAGCTGGTTTGGTTTCATGAAAATGGAAAATGGATGGATTGATATGATAATAATACCCGGATATTATTATTACTCACACTATTTTTATGTGCTCAGAGCAGAATAAAAACAGTGTAACTTAGAAAAGCTGGTTTGGTTTCATGAAAATGGAAAATGGATGGATTGATATGATAATAATACCCGGATATTATTATTACTCACACTATTTTTATGTGCTCAGAGCAGAGTAAAAACAATGTAACTTGTTGTTTTAACAATGCTTTGTTTGCACATTAATAAAAAAAAGGTTAGTCGTCCTCAATAAAAAAAATTTAAAAAAAGGGAATATATTATTGACTATAGATTTTTTTTTATCGAATGGGTAGGTAATGACAAAAAAATGTATTTATTGTGTGCACACCCCTACACTACGCTCTTATTATACATTTTGACGAGTCGAGTCATCCAATCAAATTGTCAAATGGCGCAACCAAGCCAAACCAACCAAGCTTTTATGGATGTACAATGTGTATACATACATGAAAAAAAATGTATGTATGCATATTTTTTTTCCATTAACTTCATAAATATTTTATTGAACGGCTTTTACAACAGCCTATATACAGCAAACTTTTTACTCTCTCATGTTCCTTTGATGATCATCTTATCGTCATCATTGCATTTTTATGCAAAATATTTATACCACGTTTTCCCATTCCCATTTTACTTTCCAATTTTCAACTGACCCGACCCGGCTCAAATTTTTTTTTCCTTTCTCGGATTTTTTTTTTGTTCACTCCATTCTCCATAGAACGCACTCACGGAACGATCCCTGTTGTGTATATTATTATGCATGTATTTTTTTTGATGGGATGCTATATAGCAGATGAGAAAAGAGCACATATTGCATCATCACGTCACATCAGATCACGCAAAGGCATATTATCACCATTTTCCCATTACAAAACTTCTCGGAGTTTTGAACTCCTCAGCTTCTCTGCAAACATCACCGTCGCTCCACATGATGCATTATATATTTTGTATATGAATGAATTAAAATGAATCAAAATGCTCCAGTAATATATTTTGGTATGCAAAAACGACTCTCTTTATCTCTCTCTCTGCTCCTCTTCTCCAGGCTCAGCTCAGACAGTGCTCCTCACTCAACTCTCATCTCCATGTCGCTGACATTTACGAATGATGCTACATACATAACAAGTGGGATGGCAGAAGAGAGGGAAATGCAAGGTCGTGTAGAGGATTTATTGTAGCACACGAGAAAAAAAATGCACATTTTCCGAGATTTTCTTGTAAATGGTAACATTTACTACTGGCAATATTACATATTATATAGCTTGTTACATCATCAGCAGAGGGGTTTTTTGGATTCCCATAAATTTTCCGGAATGGATTAGAGGCTGAAAGTGAGAGAGAGATGGAAATACGAGAAGCATCATCTCTTTGCTGCCACACACACACTGCTGCAAATAATGCTATGCTCCTCAGTGTTTTGTGGGATCGTGATGTGAAGGAATGAATAGTGGATGACTCATTTTTTTCCCTTCATCCTCATCCTCTCTCCTTCTTCTTCCTCCTCCACCACCATCCATCCACCCATATAGAAACTAGAAGCACACACACACACGACTAAAGTAATTTTGCTGCTTGTTGTAGTCAATGTAGCAGTAACTACCATACATTACATTAGATTACTTTACATAAAAAAGTAATATGACGACAGAATAGAATAGCGGGACAGAGAGAGAGAGAGAGAGAGAGCAAAAGCAAGTGTGCGTGTGAGAGAGATTTTGATTCTCTTTCTCCATCCCATCATCCTCAACCGGGTCTCTCTTTTTTTGTCCTCCTCCATGTATGTATGCATGTTGCATGCATGTATTCCTCTTTTGCCAGTGTGTTACTTTTATCATCATTCTCATCATTCCACACCACCACAATCACCATTTCTTTATAACATACCCGGTGCTCCTTTTTTTGCATTATTGCTCTTGCTGCTCTTCTGCATTGATGCTAAAGATGAACCTTTTCTCCCTCTCTCTCTCTCTCTCTCTCTCCTTGTTCAGCTCTCATTAAAGAGGATGACGACAACGAGGAGGAACACAAATACCATACCCTAATAAAATGTATCACTCTATATGCCTCTTACTTACTCTATAGCAAAAAAATGCACAAACTCACAAGTTCTTTGAAATCATTTCGTGTGTGCCGCCTCCCTCACCCTCTCTCTCATTCACTCTCTACTTGCCTTTCTAGCTTTTTGACTGTCCCGTAGTATTCATCTTTGTCGATGAACCCATTTTAACTTTTTTATATTTCCTTCAAACTTTTTTTTGTGAAAGAAATATACAATAGAAAAAAAGGGAAAGTGTATCATGAAAAGGAATAATAATAATGATGGAAAGTAGTACTTGCGACTTTTTTCTTCTTCCTTTGCTCTGGTGAACGAGTCGCATGGAAATTAAACGTAATACCAAAAGTCCATAATAATATCCCTCGTAATGTCTCATCATAATCATCATCAGCTCAGTATTCACGTTCACAACCAGCATCCTCATGATGATCACCATTATATTTGTGTGCTAATGGTACATATATATATATATATGTTTGACTTTATATTGTCATCATTATGGTCTGATCCGTACTATCAACTATGGCTTGAGTTGTGCATGTCGTGTTTTGCATAGCAATGATATGTGCCTTGCGATACAATGGTGATGATGATGATGAGCTTTTTGAGTTTGAGTTGATGTGGTGGAGTGTGGAAGTTAAAAGAGGCGAGGGAAAAGTAGTCAAGCGTAGAATATATAGCGCACGTGTATGTACGTGTGTAAAAAACTGAGAGCTGCGGAATACAAAAAAAGTCAGTATCTTTTTTAATGACTTCCTTTCAAAAAAAAGCAAATAAAAATTTAATGTATTAAAATGCATGCCTAAGATTTATTACTTCTTGTGGAAACGTCTCGTCATCTTGAATGTAGAATACGGAGGAGTCCTCTCACAGGACGTGAGGCTAGTCTGTATTTCTTCCAAGCTTAATTTTTTACGCATACAACCAAATGCATTTCAATGTGCTAGCTACACAACAGGGCGACGAAGAGAAATAGTTTTTTTTAAATAGTGATTTTTAATAACACCAATAAATGAAGACATACAAATGTAGGGCGATTCAAAGGTTTTTTTAATAGTTACTTTAACTATAATTAATTACCTTTAACAAAATGGCTGTATTGAGCGATAAGCAAAGTTTGCCTGGGTACTGTGGCGTCATTAAAAAAAATTTTTTTTAAATAATAGTACGCAAAAAAACACTTTCAGAGTTTATTATACGGAAATGTGTAATGTGTCTCAAAGGAAAACGTAACCTTATTTTCTGGATCATCATATGAATTACAATGAATATACATACCTAATTATGGTTTTCCCTAATCACAATCACAAACACAGGGAACTTTTTTTTTAATTTGTATTTATTGCAACATTCATAGCGAACTGTGCAGAGAATATTCCTTAGGTATTTTATTTTTGTTGGCGGGGCTCATATGTTTTTCATTGGTTTTTGCATTTATTTGTTTGGAAAGAGTTTAAAAAAACAAACATTATGATGAGCTTCCTTTGCAAATATACACAATTAAAAACATCTGTTCATTAACCAAAAATGTATGCAAAGTTTTGGAAAGTGTATCAGTGGTGGTAAAAGTAGTGCTGTCATTCTGCGTCATTCTCACTTTTGACGCTGCGCTGCTGCTAGTAGTTGGCAAGAAGCAAAATGTAATAAACTCTTGTGAATATGCGAAAACTTTATACCTAATTTTTTTAAAATAAGTCATTGAATATTTTTTTTGTGATGCTACCACTTGATGACTTGGATGTGCTACGTTTCCACTGTCAACATAGTCATTACTAAAGGCAAAAATTGAACTGATTACTTACTAAACACATCTGTCATCTTAGTTGTCGTCTTCGCCATTTTTTAGCCCAGTTTATTAAAATAAAATGTTTCTCGGAATTATCTACTATTCAGTGAAGAGTCTTCAGAGTCTTCCAACAGAAGCTGACATTTGCACCACAACTGTACCACCACTACCACCTTATATATTTGGATAGTAAAAGTAGCAGGCGTTATTTTTCTTGAGATACATTTTTTTTGCAAACAAAACACAGAGAAAGGTGGTGACTGTACGAGTGAAATCTGAGTACCTATGTCTAAGTACCTACATTATACAACAGCTCAGTGTGCTCATAGTTTCCGTCAATAACTCTGTTACATGTTATGCAACATCTGGCTTGACTTTACTTCTTCTTCCATATTTTTATTTCCATCTCTCTGATGATGACTAACTCACTCTTCTTACATAATCCGTAGAGTTGGATTGCACTTTTTTTTGAAGGAGTAAGTTGGAGTACTGATGAAAAAACATACAGACACACATGTGCTCCTCCTCTTCTATCACCACAACAACCAGCAGCAGCAGAAACAGCACAGCTATTCACTGTCTGTTCCGCTGCTGTTACCTCGTTTCTCATTTTCTCCCAAAGAATGCGATTTTATTTCCAGGGAAGCAGCAGCATTAGCATCAAATACACGTTTACGGGGTGTGAGGTAAAAATGCACAACAAGATAAATTCTCCATCTTCTCCATTCCCATCATTACTGACATCCATTCAGCTGCAGCTTCCGTTTCCATAAACAAACGCCGCCACCTTCTTCATACTATTATTGAATTATTATTATTATTATTATTATCATTATAAAGAAAAAATGAATTGAGTGAGAAAGGGGACATGAAAACGGGTTGTATTCAAAAAATTATAAAATTTTCTACTTCAATATATAAACTGATGATGGCAGTCAGTCAGCTAGTCACTCAGTTTGTAACTTTTCAAATTTACACACAAATACACTCAACTCACAATAATGACATGAAGTAAAGGGACTAAACTAACTACATCTCAATATCTCTGGTTTTAGTACATATTTTTTTTATCAACTATAAATAAAGTAAATGGACACCCGGACCAAGGAGTAACTGATGCATGACCCGAGAAGAATAACCAACCCAAACATATATGTTAGTACAAGTAAATAGAGTAGTGCATGTGCTACGGATGTATGTATGTATGTATTATTATTATTTTTTATAGTGAGCTCCTTCTGAGCATCGCGACCATTCATGCATGCCATTTTTCGTAATGTGTTTGTTCAGCAGTAAAAATTACTTTGTAGAGGATTCTCTCTCTCCCTCTCGCTCTCTCTCTGCGTTGTTTTTTTTTGCCTGATAGTCTGCATATTACATTTTTGCTACTTTCCTCCGTTCCTATAACTGGGCATATTGCTAAATTATCTCTCTCACTCTAACTCTCTTTCTCTTCTTCTCCGCCTGTCTCCACATCCAAAGTGGTTGTATTTTTTTTGGTGGCGAGGCAGAGAAGATGGTAGAGAGAAGGCCATTATGATGCTCCAGGAATGTTTTATGGTAATGATAACAGCATTTTATTTTTATTTTTTGTAAGTATGTGTGTTTATATAGGTTTGTGAAGAGATAGAGAGACGGAATAAGTGAATGTGTGATAGCAGTTTGTGCTGACCCTCATGATGATTACAGCATTTTTTTTATATTTTTTGTAAGTATGTGTGTTTATATAGGTTTGTGAAGAGATAGAGAGACGGAATAAGTGAATGTGTGATAGCAGTTTGTGATGACCCTCATGATGATCACCATAATTGTGCATTTTTTTTTTCAAAAAAAAAACTGATTACACACACTAGTAGAAGTAATAGTAGAATTAAAAGTAGTTGGTTTTAACTTTTTTAAATATACATATCGTAGACCACATTGGTACGAATCCCTTTTCCAGTTTCAAGCGTGTGTTTGGATTGGAAACTCAGAGAGAGAGAGAGAGAGTTGAGGGAGTACAGAGCACCACCGAGTTCACTGACTTTGAAAGTGAATGTCAGTCACTGGATGTGGCATGGCAGAGAGGGGCAATAGGGATGCATTATTATGTGTTGTCTATATGATGTGGGGAGAAAATAGAGTGAGCGAAAAACATGCCACCATCACCAACTACCAAATTTCCCGAAAGATTTACAAATTCAACCAGACCAGAGGGAGCAAGCAAGCTATTGTGTGTGTGAGAGAGAGACAGAGAGAGAAGTTATCCAACCATTTCAAATCAACTGCCAAAATGCAATATAAAATGAATGTAGAATGTGTAGTAGTGTAAAATACAATGCTCTCATCTCCCTCGTTCCTTCTCCTCTTCCCTCGTTTGACAATGTATTTTTAATATGCATTGTGATTGTATATGTGCTTGGTTGGATGCAAGAACAAAAGTGTGTAAGTACGTTATATGTGTTATGTAATTTTGTACAAAAGCTATAATAGAGAATTTTGGTGTGGTGGTGGTGCTGAGGCAGTAATAATAATGGCAGAACAGAAGAGAAAGCAATGATGATGGCAAGTGTGAGAATATCTGGGGAACCGGGAAGCAGAGAAAAATACAAGCAGAGAACATGTCGGATAACAAGAGCCCATGTTCTCCTCTGTTAGATATTTTTATTCTTCTTTCCTGATTCTTCCTCATTTTTTGAAAGTTGGAATGGAGCCTATATGCCACCCCAGCAGAGCACAAGTTTTTTCCTTTCTCAGTTTGTTGTAGTAGTAGTAGTAGTACGTCGCATAGTGTATGTACAATATTTGAACAAATAACGTTTGTACAATGTGCTTACTACTTACACAGTAGCAAAATTGTGCAAGCTGACGTTCTCCTCATTCTTCCACTCTCTCTCTCTCTCTCTCTGCCTCGTTTCTGTCTCTTTGCTTCTCATGCAATTTTCTCTGGTGTGGTGGTAGGAGTAGTAGTGGTAGAAGTATATGGTAGGATGAGTTTGTACGTACAGAAAGAAGAAGGGAGCTTGGTCTGGTCTAGCCGCGCTGTCGAATTGAAACGTGCTTCAGCGTCTTTCACTCCACTCAGCCCTTCTTTTCTTCTTTTCCATATTTTTATATATATTTTTTTTGTTTTCATCCACCAACATAACAACTTCGAATACTTTTCCTTCTCGCACATGCACTCATGTAATAATACGAATCCATGGCATATCTGCGAGGATGCAAATGTGTGATTTTTATTTGATTTGATTTTTTACTGAAATTCGGCAAATCTTCGAAAAAAAAATCTTCAAATTACCAGCTCATAAGCAAAACCAACAATGCGATAGTTAGAATATCAGCTAGAATTCATTTTATTCTTATCACAAAATTGTCCCTCAACGAACATCCAAAGAAGCATGTTATACAAAATTTTATCTAAAAGCAATTGCAAGACTATATGTAGCTCCGACATATTATCTTCAGTCAGTCACCGGCTGAATGGAACACAAGACACACAAGGGTATTTTTAGTGGCGAGTGATTTTTTTCCAAAAAGGTCAATAGAAATATTCAGTTGACCAAAATGGGCTCAGCCTTTGTAGATTACGTTAGTTTATTAGATGTAAAACCTA
>JAHZNC010005107.1:0-10349 GCA_027744095.1 Zhuqinia jingwanae | reverse complement strand
TTTTTTTTGAGAAAAGGAAAATTGACAATTGAATATATATTTTTTTGTCACGATGTTGGACGGCGACAATAATAATGTAATAATGAGCCATGGCATACATAATATGTATTATAATTCATGCACCTATATAACATTATATGCCTACCTACAAGTCACGTCAAGATCAAAACATATACATATATCCGATCCTGTTGGTTATTGTAGTAGTAATGATGACAATCACAATCAGGGAATTGAGGAGAAATGCAGTTGTCAATGCAGAGGATTGTCAATATGATTCAGTAGATCATTAAAGAGGCTTTTGTTACTGACCCTGATGAACTCGTAACAGAATGACCTGTTTCCTATTTTCAGCATACAATTGTAAAAAAAATACAATATTAATAATAAATACCATTCTTTTATTTTTTTATTTTTTTGGTGGGCCAAAGGAATTTCATCCGGAAAAAATTTCCCCTTGCATTTTTTATATAAGGAATGGAATTTGAGCAAAATAATAATAATAATAATAAAGAATTCCTCTATATTTTTCCTAAGCAAGATGAAAATGTGAGGATGGCGATGAAGTGAACTTTTCATAATGACTATGACGACGACGATGACGATGTTGAAGAAAATTGTTATGTGCAGATGATACTGATAATCTGATCAACTCAACCTACAACAACACACTATTTTTTTTATCAAACTTCCTTATAAAGAGAAACGGTGAGGGAGACATTGTATATCTGGTACATAGATATATACACAGCAAAACAAAGCAAAATAAACAGGACAAGTCAAGCCAAGTCAGTCAGTCACTCAGTCAAAAAGACTCTGTCTCTCTCTAATAAAAGACTGTGTGTGTGTGTGACTTCAGGGTAAAAAAAAAATATCACCGAAGAAGCTACGGTGAGTATTGAGCATCTCACAATCACAATCAGCTCAGCGCACACCATGTAAGTTATGTAGCAGGTAAACACATACGCAGGAATTTTTTTTCGCTTATCTCCGTTTGTGATCTGGTTTTTTTGGCTCCCCACAAGCACAACATAAAGAAGAAGAAGAAGGAAAAAAAATGCTAGTGTGCCGAGTAGGAGCTTGATATTATATTTTTTGTAAACTCTTGGCCATCTTTTTTATCTGAGAGAAAAGAGGACCAGAGACCGATGCGATGAAGCTCTCATTTCTGTCGATTACATCAAATCCCATGAATCACATCATCAAGCTCAAGAAGATCCTCCTCATAATCATCATCATCATGAGGAGCAGCAGCAGCAGCAGCATGCTCAAATGCTCATAATATTCATTGTAATAATCTCAGTCAAATCTCTCAGGTATGCGGCCTTTTCCGCCATTTACATATGTATTTACTAACCCGAAAGATAGAAGAAAAGAAAAAAAATGTCCACTGACTTGACTTCTCCCAAGGCGGCTGTAGTACAGCCTACAGGAGGACCACCACCACCACCACCCAGAGAAAAAGAAAACAATATTATTTTCTTAAGTACCTTAATTGAATATTTAAAAAAAAATCTTTTGGGGATGATGATGGTCATGCTGATCATGATCTAAAATCTTGTCTGCATGTCCACAGGCTTATCTGCTAAAAAAATAACCCTACACATATTTCTCAGAAAATTTTCTTTGAGCTATTTAGCTGACCTCCTGCATGTGCTCCGCCACCCAGGTGCATGCAACAATGCCACCTTTCCTTATTCTTCTTTTACCCGTGATCAACAACCACCACCACCACCACCATCGTCAAATTACACAAACGAATAAGAAAAAAATATATATATAAGGAAACGAAAAACAAGCGAGCAAACAACAATGTTCCACCGTTAAAGTCTCATCCTTCTCTGTTAATCCTCATTATTATTTGTGGTGCAATCAAGTAATTGAATATCTTGATGAAAATAATGGGAACAAACCATTCATAATCATCATCATATCATCAGGATCATCATTCTAACCAAACTAGTACATATACCCACCCAACTCCACTCCAGTAATAATAATATAACGTTGTTGATGATAATTAATATCATCATCATACAAGTCTGTTTTTTTTTGTATCAATTCCTTTGATCGCACTGGGAATTTTTTTGGTGAAATGATGATGACACACCGCGGGACTGGATTTTTTTTTGTTCCCTTTTGCTTCTTCTGGAGAAGCAAGTCAAGTCAAGTTGCAACAAGTCAGATGAACTAGAGCTCTCTCCGTTCTTCTCTGGAGAAAAAAATATTGTGATGGCGATGATGATGATGATCATCATCATCATGCTCATGAATGAGAGGACCTGATGGCATGCATGCTTGCATGCCGATGATGCCGACTTCTACTTTTTTCTTAGCATATGTTGGCGAAAAAAAAAATTTATAAAAAATATTTAACCTGTTATCTCATTTGTATCTACCTACCTACCACACACATACACACGACAAAAGAGAGAGAAAGAGCACTGGTTTTTTAGAGACAATCGTTTATTGCAATGGTGGAATGAATTTAAGTAATCCATTAGGCATTTATTTCGTATTTAATAGATGGATTTGTTGATGCTGTCATCCACAATGAATTGTCATTGATCATCAAAAAAATCATCATCATGATCATCATCTTGTTATTTATTTTATATACTGTCATCAGTTTAACAAGCAATCAAAATGGTTAAAAAAAACTTGTATTCGCATTACACAAGCAATAAAACATCCAAATAAAATTAATATTATTGTCATCGTCGTCATCATCATGATCAAAGTATGCATTGCTCATGCTTTATTCCCACCACCCCACTTCTACCACCACCACCACCACCACCTATGAATATATACATACCTACATACTTGCATACTTTTTTAAACGCATTTCACATTATTCCCTCCTGCTCTTCCTCCTCCTCAACAATTTATTATCATCATTTTTTAATATTAAAAGCCAAGATTAATTGTGGTTGAGCGATGATGATATCATTATCTCTGTACTCATCCTCATCATCCTCATTTTTTTTTCTTGTCATTAAACCTGGTGAACAATTGTTCATGTCCAATGTCGTTGTTGTTGTTCTTCTTGTCGTTGTTGTCGCCGCGTCGTTTCTTTTTTTTATTATGTCCCTATTTTAGTATTGTTTCTTTGCGTGCCACTCTTCATATATGTAATTTTTTTCGTCCGGTTCACTCACTTTTTGAGACCCAAGTAAAAACTTTTTTTTAAACCCTTTACAGAAGGAAATGTACTTTGCCTTCCCTTTTTTTCCATGAAAATAATAATAATAGTAGTAATAATCATCATAATAATTGTTAGTTAGACTTATACTTTGGTGGTGGTAAGCTCCTAAGCACCCAAAATTCACGGTTCAAAACAATTGTATTTGTCATGCCACCCCATCCAATAATAATAAAAGTATAACCATAACAATAATGGATTATTATTATTATATGAGTTTTTTTTTTCTTAAAAAAAACCATTTAATTTTTTTATATTTCTTCCCTCATTCCCTGTCTTTTATTTAATACAGGGAACCAAGGGAAAAAAATGTCCTTTTTTCTAGTTCATTTATTCATGGAAAAATAGTTGAGATTTTTCCGTTTTGAGAAACAATGTTTTCTTTCAAACAAAACATAAAAGTTACTGTGCAGTGTGCGCCTCATCATGATCATCCTCCTCCTCGTCGCCTACGTCATCAACAACGTGACCATGATGAATGTGACAATGAGCTGAGGGCTGTTGGGAAAAAAATGTCCTTTTTTCCATGCCGTCGTCGGTCGGTTGTCGTCTTGCTGTAAAACCCCCCCTCTCTCTCTCTCTCTGCCTCAAGAAGAAGAAAAAAATGACAGTAAGAAAAAAAACTGTCGTTTTCTTGTCTCCACCATAACAACAGGCTTTCAGAAAGAGATCCCAGTACACATGTCAACTTAATGTAGTATAATAATCCGCACCACCACCATACACTACCAACCAGCTTTGTTTTTTTTATACATGAAAGCAACTTCATTTTTTACTTTTGGCTATGGTGAAGCTCAACTGCATTGCTATCTCCATTTTTGATCTCAACTTTGGGATAAGAAGAGAGGAGGAAGAAAATGGATCACCAGTACAAAAAGAAGAAGATGAAACAAAGAATAAAAGTTGTGCAACTTAACCACCACACATTCTTGACGGCATTTAATAATAACGATGATGATGTTGATGATAATAATAAGGAAGAAGACTGATGACATGAACCCGGTCAGTAATAAATGCATACCTGGAGTGTCCTGTATGGTGGCCTGGTCTGGACTAGGTCGTGTGGTGTCCACAGTTCACACACTCACCAACTCCACAAAAGGATAAACGAGAGGAGAAAAATATTTATATATTTTTTTTTTTCAAAAAAAAAATATAGTCAAGAAAAAAACAGGCAAAGGATGCCGATGACGAACATGACTGGAAAAAATGGGTAGGCTATATATGTAAGCAGAAGAAAATAACATTTCAACAAACAAAAACAAACATAAGGTCAATTATCTGATATATGAACAAGCTCACTATAATGATATGGAAAGGTAAAAATTTTTTTACATATATGTATAATTTGAGATATGATGTGACATAAAAAGCTAGGCAGAAAAAGTGACGAAAATAAGGGCTACTTCTCTGGAATACTTAATAAGGCTCCAAAAAAACAGAGAACAGGTCAAGTGACGACTACAAAACATTTCTTAAGACTCACCAAAAATGTTTTACATCTTGAATTTTATTATAATAAATAATAATACAATTTTTTTTTGTTTTGTTTGTGGTGGCAATGGTTGTTGTTGTTGTTGTTGGGGTGATGTGGTGACGATTACAATGTAAAATGTGGTTTGTAAAATAGATTATTTTGGCGATGAAAATGAAAACGATGACAGGTTTTTGTTACCTGTGAGAACGTGACGAGTGGCCTTTTTGAATATGATTATTATTTCGTTATTATTATTGTGGTTGTTTGTTATGATTTAGTAGGTTACTATATTGTGTTCTTTTGGTGATAATGATAAGAATCGCTACCACCACTACCACCAGACAACTTTCAACACAGGAAACTGGACAAAAAAAAACTAGTTGCTGGTATAAAAGTCATTGAAGCGTTTCCTGTAACCACCGGATAACATACAAGATACTAGTGACGACAGGTCAAGCCAAGACATTTTGACAAAACTCTGACAAAGTGGCCTTTGCTTCATTTTTTTTATAATGAAAATAAATAAATATTATATAAACTTGTCTTCATGCATGCAAAGCAGCACACCATCAGCATCATCATCATCACAGCATACAAAATATTTACATAAGTATTTTAAAAAAATAAGTAGATATATTTTGTTTGAATATCATTTTTTTCTACTACTTTGCTTCTTCTTGTTCATCTTCAAAGCTTTACAAAAAAAGCATATATGTCATCACATTTACATCACCACCACCACACATGCAGCACATCGTGTCGCATCATCGTCATCTCGGTTTCGTTTTTGGTTAGTTGTCACTGTGCACCAGGAATTAGGAAATTCCTTGAAAAATAAAACAATAAAATAAGAAGAGAGAGAGAGAGAGAGAGACCCTGGCGTGATCTTCTTGAGCCAAAAAAAAAAACCAAAAAAGTCTCAAGTCTCGCACTACGACTGCGGTAATGTTAGTGTGTCTGTGTGTGTATGTTTGTGAATTAGCAGACTGGTTGTGAATTCATCAGCGATACAATCACCGGTTTATATTCTAATTGTAAAAATGCTTTGGTAGTGGTGATGGCAGTGGTGGCTGGGCTGACATAACAAAGAGTGTGCCAAGCCAAGAAAAAAAGGTGGCATGATGGCACGCAAAGAAGCATCATCATCCTATCTCATTTACCTACTTTTTTAGTAGAACTTTAGTAGTAGTAAAGAGCAGAGTAATGCTTATTATTGCTAATGTCGCATTTTGTTGACTTGGAACACTGTAAAATGTGAATGTTATGATGATGAAGTGCCATGGTTTTTCCCTATTTCTAGTTCTAGTTGGCCTGCTACTATACTGCTTTCCTGGCATATTTTCTCTCTCTTCTTTTGGCCGTGAGGGATTCAAAAAACAGTAGAAAACGGCGGATGATTATAATTTGTCTATTCAACTCTGAAAAGACTTGAATAATACCTATTTTTATTTTTTATACAAAAAAGAAGAAGAGTTTTGGAATGATGACAAGAAAGAGACTGTGCAGAGAATGCAAAATAAATTAAGTAACTCAGAAGGAAAAAAAATATCTTCTTCTTTTTTTACCACCAAGGAAAAATACGGATTACGTAAGAAGAAGATGAGTGGTGTTGAGTGAGAGTTGTCACTGCACTGGTTTGGCTGGAGAATTGAAAATGTGGAAGAAATCCTACAGCTTTCAAAATATGGCTTGTTGGCTTGGCATTGCAATCCCGTTCCTCCTCCTCTATATCCCATTCTTATTCATGTGACATTTTATAGCCTCCGGACATTTATTTCCAAAATAAGATGAAGACGACGATGAAAGGAAGAAAAGCAGTTTTTTAGTATACATTTATACATTTTTTTTTTGTTCTTGCTCCTTTTGCTCAACAAGGAAAATAAAAGCCAACATACCGAAAACGGTTACAAATGGGCTTACATGGTTACGTACAAAATGGTTTTTTTTCCTTCTTCTTGAAGAAATAAAAGTAAACGACCATCACAATCTGATCCTCCACTCACTACTTCTACTACTTCTACTTCTACTTCTGCTGAAGATGAGAGAGAGGATCATGATCATGATCATGATGATGATGATGAGAAGTAGCAGCCGGTGGGTCTCTACTCTACTTTATTTTTTTGTTCCTTTTATGTCGTCAACATTAGAGTAGAAATGGTGAAAACGACATGATGATGTCGTGTCAACTAGTGAAACTTGGTTGGGTGGTTATAATAGTAGTAATAGTAGTTAGTTGACTAGATTTTTTTTCCTTCTGTTCAAAAACTCATTATTAAAGGTGTAGTAGGATAACTTTAACAAATAATAAAAATAGTATACATTCAACCACTACTAGCGTCACCGCCATCATCATCATCATCACCACCACCACACACACTAGCAGAATAGTTACATACTTTAATTTGACTTGACTATCCAAATAAGATACATATTTTTTTTTAGCAAAAAGGAAGTGCATATAGTAAGCTAGATAGAATAAAAAGTAACATAAAAATAGCATTTATTTTTATTTTTTTCTTTTTCTTCATCTTCTTTTCAGCTTGGCTCATTAGTTTGCTAAAACAATTTTAAAATGATGCTATTGCTCATGCTTATATTCTTCTTTTAAAAAATCATTCTGTTCACACACAAAAAAATACATACGATAGGGAGAGAAAAAAGGAAGACGAAGAAGAATGCCGATAATCTTGACAAGCTTTAGATGATGATGACGATGACTACTAGGAAATATTTCGAAACGAGCGCCAAACTAGAGTGATTCTTGCTACTACTACAGATATATATATAATACTCTCAACTCTACTACATTGTTACCTTGTGATCATCAAAAAGAAGAAGAATAAAAAAACACATCACATCAAAAAATAAAAGAATGAATTTTTGCTACTACTACCACTACTCTCGGCTCACACGTTTTCCACTTTCTTTTCTGAATCTTCTGCTTGAGAACGTCTGTAATCATTACATTACATTGCAATCATCGTCATCATATTGTCATCATCATCTTTTATTCTCCTTATGTACTTCCTCTTTAACAACACACATATAATGTGTAATGTGCTTGTACTACTGCCTCTTTTTTTATATGCATGGTTTTTATCATTGTCAAGTCAACATCCACTACAATCATGTCAACTCAAATAAAAAATGCATTTCTTTTATATATTTTTTTTCTCTCTCTCTCTTGTAACCAAGACCGACTGACTGAGTGTGCAAGAGAGTCATACAAAAAAAACGTAATCACAAAAGAAGAAAAGGAAAAGAAGAAAAAAACCATGTGCCAAGAAATTTTAAAACAATATATATATATTTTTTTTTGTATACTTTCGCCTTCAAACATCTGGATCTGCCAGAGAGAGAGAAAAAAATTCTGCTATAATTTACAAAGTAAAAGAATTTCTTAATTTTTTTTTTGTATCATTTTTCGTTTTGTTTTTGTTTTCTTTGATAAAAAAAAGTGTGCGGTGCTTGTTGCGTATGTGTGTATGTGTTGTGTGTTGTGTGTGGTGACAGAAAAAAAGCACAACGACAGGGTATGTATATATTTTATTGATTTCACAAACCTAATAATAAATAAATAAATAAAAGGCATAACGTTTTTGCTGATTTGCGCTTGTTGTTATTGCTGCTACTACTGGGATATGATGGTAATGACACTGACAGTAATTCAAGAAATCTGTTTATGTAAAAAAAAGTGCCGCAATCAAAAATGAACTACTACTTCTTCTTCTGCTGCTGCTTTTGCTGATAATGCCTGTCCAGATAAAACCAGCCTGACATATATATTTTTTTTCCTCTTCCTTTAAAAAAACCATTTTGGCGAGAGGCAAAAACAATTTGTCTGTGTGCCTGAAAATCTCTTGAGAAAACTCTTTCAATCTGTAAAAAAAGCTTCCGCCTTATATATATATATATTTTTGTTGCAAAATATAAAGTATATACATATATTGTCGTCATCGTCGTCGTCATCATCACTCAATGCAAGTTTATGTTAGAGCCTTTGACAGTTTCAATTGGAAACAAAAGTGGTTGTAAGTAGAACAATATGGGATGTGATCAAAAAATATTTTATGGCTCGTACAAGACTATATTGGCAGGGGTGGTGGTGGTGGCAGGGAAAGTGAAGATCACGTTTTACATCTGTATCCCATAAACATAAATTGACTCTTGTATGTTTTTTATATATAAAGCATCATCATCATCATCATCACATCAACATCACGACAAAATAAATGGAGAGAGAAGCAAAAAGGGAGAAAAAAGTGTGTATGTAGTTGCCGTTGTTGTTGTTGTTGTTGCCGCATACCTTTGTAGTTTTGTTTAACTACAGAAATTATTGCTCATTTCGCCCGTTCCCCAGTCAAGTGAAAATTCCCTGTACGTATTTATGTATGTCGCTCTTTTAATGCTCAGCAGCCTACTAAATAGATTGAAATAGTAGCGATGGCGATGATGATGATGATGATGATGATGTTGATGATCACCATCAAGCTCACATCAAAGAACAACAAGAGGCTATTTGATTTGAATAAAATTCGTTTTAAGAGTGTGTAGTTGAGCATGAGCAACAATATGGAAACAAGTTGACGATGATGATCATGAGAAAATTGGGAGTTAACCAATTCAGCTCATGTTACCAGTGGAGCCATCATTTCTCTTTTTAGAGAAATAGATTGGGAGAGAGTTTTAGAACCAGATTATTACTGGACTATTTATACAGAGCATCATCCTCAATATCCCAGGAGAAAAAAAAACAAAAGACAAGTTTAGACAAAACTGGACTAATTCGATGAGGACGGCAACAGACATCACATCATCATCGTCATCATCATCATCATTTATCACAGGACAATAATGCTAACCAAACAAAATCTACATTGGATTTTTATTTCATCAGCTTTTTTGTTTTCTTCTTCTTCGAATATCATCGTATGTATTTAATCAAATGATGATGATCACGATCACACAGATGACGACGATGAGCACACACACGAAGAAGAAGAAGAGGACTGTCGTCGTTGTCATGTTCCAAATGACATATTATTATTACTGTTACCATTAAGATTATATAGAACTGGTCAAAGAACCTATTTAGAAAAATACAACATTCTTTTTAGTCCCGCGATAAAATGGGAGTGATAACAACACAACGCTTGCCTTCTTGGAATTAGACTATAGTTACTATTTGATGGACCTATATATTTTTTTATACCGTGTGCATTAGCATTTGATACGGGGATTAACATAGTACAATGATGATGGTATATATTGTAGTATAGTTGCATGGCATTGCATCGCGATGAAAAAAAATTTCCTTTCTATTGCCATTTTTTGTTGGTTGCTTCTGTTGTTGTTGTTGTTGTTTTGTTATGTGTGGCTTGCGAACATATTAGTTGTGCCTGCAGCTATACACAACCACCACCACCACCAAAAAAATATATATGTATTTTGCAAAAAAAAAGAAAAAAGGAAAGATAGTCAAGTCATTGAAAGCGTCACGTACATTCAAAAGTAGTCAAAAAACTCACAAGTTGAATGAAGATAAAAATGATGATGGGGATGAAGAAGATGAGGTGAGTATAAGAACGCTTAAAATAATAATAACTTATTTAAATAAAATGCGCTTGTCCACAACAGGAGTTTGCAAAAGCAGATTCCTTTTTTATT
>JAHZNC010005106.1:0-10689 GCA_027744095.1 Zhuqinia jingwanae | reverse complement strand
AGCATTTGTTCAAAACTCTGTGCATTTTAATAGGTCGCCTAAAATAGCGCCTGGTCGCTCAAGAGTCTATAAAACGGCGTGAGATTTTCCTAAAAGTAAAACTTTTCTTAATGCAATATCTTCGATGACGATGGCACAAAAAATACAAAGCAACCTCTCCTCTATAATTAGGGAAACTAGACTTTTTGCATGAAATACTATTAAATGTCAAACGCTTTATTTGTATATATAGTGGATTTTTGCCAAGAACAGAAAATACCTCAATCTAGTTTATATGCAAACGTACCGTCAGTCCAACGTTCACACAACACATCAAGCTATATATTTTAGCCAAGTGTGTTGTAAAGAGTCAGGTGGGCATTGGCAAATGGCAAACCACTTGCACCTGGCTGGAATAAAGTTACACGGCAGCAGTACTTCATACCAACAAAACGCAATAAGCTATATGTATATCACAACATACGGTGTCCAACGGACAAAATATCATGCATGCAACATACATAGCTGTATGATATACCTATTAACACTACCATAGTCAAAAAGAGGCAAAAAAAAACCAACGGTACATATTAATTTAGAAACGATGACATACCGTTTTCCACCAACATTGATAAATGAAGTATATATTGTACCTCGCATATTATATATCAAATGCAATGGTATTATAAACTAGATAGCTCTTATAGCATTCAAGAGTGCATAATTTTGGATCATCGCATTTATTATGAGTGTGTGACCAACTTTCCATTTCTCTAGAAAAGACCCACTTTTGTCATACTAAAACATTTATACTTTTGTGTACACTCTGCTTGTACGCATATGCACAAATATAACACGAACTTCCTGGATAAACAGACAAAGCAGGAGGAACAAAAGGTTGTCAGTCAGTCACATGAGCATAGAAGTGTAGACATAATAACAAACAGGGGAGCAGTTAAGCATCAAAATGATATTGCTATCTGCTTGATGTCAAAATGATGTAAATGTTGACGTAGTTTACTAAAAATAACGAGTTTTCTCGAGTGCATGCTCTCTAAACACATTGGTCTAAAAATCACAAAATATTAAAATATACATACATTTTGGCAATTAAGCGTATAGTCAACATAACATAATAAAACATGCAGATTATATATGTATTTAGGTATGAAATGTGCTGGTTGTAAATTTTTTTTTAGAAAAAGTGCTTAATTTTATTGCTACTCGTAGAGCCAGGTGTGTAAAGGAGATTCCCGGTTTTAATGTGGTGTTTTAGTGCTTTGCATGGTGTCAGTGTGATGATGAGTGCAGTAGTAGTGTGATAGAATGGCACATCATTCTAATTCGTCATGATCATCATCATCATCTTCTGTGATGATGTATATTTCATTCATAAACATTGGTTTAATAGTAATCTTTTCCCAGTTGTATTTTTTCAGCCATTATGCAAATGCATTATTTATTACGATGATGACTCCTTTCTCAAAGGCTTAAACCCGTTATCTTCCGCTTTTATGCATAATATTAACCACACAGCTACTATACTACCTGCACGTTTGTTACCTGTTCAGGAAAAAACTGTCTGCTTGCTTGTGCAATTTTTTATTTTCTTGTTAGACTTGTATGAAATGGCTTGTTTTTGTAGACGATCAATTGTATTGATTTCACATCTCATGTGGGCAACTTAACAATAACAGCAGAAGCTAGCAATCATTCAATTGAGGTTCTTCAACCCGAACCTCACTGAAAAGAAGAAAGAAAAAAATATACAACTATCTTCCATTTACAACTTGCATATAATACTACTACATCAGGTGGGAAATTGTTTGTAGCATTTTTAACAGCAGCCCACGCTGCCGCTATATGTCGTGCCAGCTTTTAGTGCAAAAATACCAGCCATTCACTCACCATAAAAAAACATAATCAGACAATCAGTCTTCTTGAAACTTCCTCCTGACATGACGTGAAACCGAATCGTATTGTCCGACAAATAAAAAAATATATATTTTATGTACTTTGCCTTATTACAATACTCGCCCAGCCCTCCCCTCCAATAAACACCGAATGTTTACTGTGTAAAGCTTATTTTTTGCGTGTTACAGAAAACTTTTAGAGGTGCAAACAAAACAAAATAGTAAGCTGATGAATGACAAAGAAAGAAGACTTACAATTACTTCTAGTGAGGTCTTTCAAGTCAGCACAATAACTAAGAGGATAATATAGGCACTTTAAGTTAGCTAGCCCCTAGCCCTCATTTACTACTTTACTTATGAGCAGGTTTTTAAGCAATACAACGACCGCTCATCAGAGACGATATACGATATGTCATCTTGTTACTACTTACTTCCTACAAAGCACAGCTTTTTAATACTTTCCTCCTATGAGATTATTTTACTACACTGACGCAAATAATGTAAACGAGAGCATGATGCAAAATGCAAATCCTCAAGAGTGGGCATAAAAACACCATGTGTGAATTTTTAAAACTCAAGAGCCATTTTTTACATGAGATTGACATTTAATGACGAAAGTGTTTTTTCATCAATGCAATGATGAAGATGAGATACAATACAAAGATCAATCAGGTCTGTATTTTTTGTGTACTGCTTGCAATAACTGCAATAACTGATTGTGAGTCAACACGGAAGTAAATGAACCGCAAGAAGCCGTTTTATATAGGCGAATGAGCGACCCAATTAAATGTCGCTTTTATGATAAAAAAAACTGTTTGTAAATTACCTATATGCACACACACGTTTATGCAAAATTTTGGCAACTCTGCTGTTGCTCTTTTCACGAAAAACCAAAAAGTTATAAGAAGGAAGGAATCTATAAATTTCGCACAAAAAAAGAAGATATTTCATGATTCTTTTATAAACAGATTTTGCATGATTGTTTTAAGCAAAGCACACACAGTGAGAAGCGAAATAAATTATGTTGAATACTGAATTTCATATATAAAAGATATAATACATACATATATATATTAATATTAATATATTCCTCTATACCTTATTTTAAACAATATTGGTTAAAAAAATTAAGGATCTATCTGACATAAAATCTTTACATGATTTTATAGTTATATGTGGTTCATGTCTGAATCACCTGAAAACGAAATACAGCAGTTAAATTATTACACATTATATATTGCACCTATTTTTACATTATATGTAATTTTATAAAAATAATTTCTAAGAATACGTACTACCCTACCATTTTAACGTTCATGATAACTTGATAACGCTTATAATCTGTATCATCGCCGCTTAAAAGGGAACACAGACAACAGAGATGATCACGATCTATCAAAAAAAATAGCGCTTAAGCACACGCACTCTGCTTCTGTCTGTGCTCCTACTTATAATATATGGCAATACAATATAAATTATCGTCGAAATTTGTAATGTACATTTATGTACAAAATGATCAATGAAACATACAATTTAGTTTCAGGATGACTACTGCATGCTACTGCATCTCAGAAAAAGCAAGTAAAGTGGGAACCTTGACCCAATTTCTAATTCTTCTACCACATTACGTCTTGTCTTTATGACTTTGTACATACATAGTTATTGCCCTGTCTTCTCAGAAAAAGCAAGTAAAGTGGGAACCTTGACCCAATTTCTAATTCTTCTACCACATTACGTCTTGTCTTTATGACTTTGTACATACATAGTTATTGCGCTGTCCGTCCCACAGCGCTATGCCTGTCTAGTCAGTCAAAGATCCCTTCCTTGTTCAATTTAAATTTTTATCGTTGTATCATGAGTGCCTTCAATGAAAGAGTATATAAATGATACTTACTACTACCAACAACTAGTAAGTATCCTCCTAACATATCGTAAATAATGCGTGGATAAAGCCACCACCACATAAATAATCTTTATTAAAGGCATATACCCTTTATCTGAGATGATACATTGTGCACCTTACATATGTATGTACCTATGCACATGTATAAAGAAACCCAGCAACAGTAGGAGGAAAGAGTTAACTTTTAGCATGGTGATTTATGGGAATACCGCAGGTTGTCCCTTTAGTGATCACACCAATTGGTTGCAGATAACCCGTTAAAAGGTTTTTACTCGGCGTGACTGATATGATGTCTGAGGACAGGATGACGATGTCTCCATTTCATAATTATCTTGTCATGTGGTATCATATACAGCACGTCAAAACTGATTTAAAAAATAAGTGATGCTTTAAACCCCCCAGAAACGGATTTGTTTTTACATATGATGTTGATGATATCTTGTCATTATCATATGTTATGAGTACTTAGATTAGAATGCTTTACTCATGATGTTTTCAAAATCCTCCTCCCAAATCACGCGCAACACACGACAATATTTTCCGTCTCACCACCACCATATTTTTAAGAAAACGAATTACAAAGGAATCGATTGGCATAAAACCTGCAACCAACTTATATCTGGAAATCAAGGTTTTTCGTCAGTTTATGTAAAAATAAATAAAAATACTATATTTATACACAGAGTCGTGCGACTGGCGTAAATAGTAATACCTTTCGTTTCGAAAAGTCATTTTTACTTTAATACCAACACAATAACAAATGAGCAAGCATGAAACAAGTTGAAATTTCTTTTGGTTGTTTTCGTAAATGTTGTGTTTTTCGTTTTCCCTTTTACTGGCCCCCTTTCAAAGTACACAAAATAGATATGAGCGAAACATGAGGCAACACTTTTTCATTGATATCATGTAGAAAGTTTTTTTTTCTCGACAGCTAATAATACATGGATGAAACTTTTCTTGAGATTAGTCACAGTCTAATCTGGTTTCTATATGTGAAGGATCCCTTGAATGAAGTTAAATTGGAAAATTGACGCATTATTCTCAAAGCAAATTGGCATTTTACTCACTAAAAATAATAATAATTGTGTAAGCAAAATGCATACATATGTATAAAAAAAATCAAGAGATGAAATGGGAAGATGGATTTTACTTTTTTTTCAAACCTATTTTATTTTTAAACATGTGCAAAAATACAAATTCAGCATAATATGCAAAATACAAGGCATATCTTCATGGGGTCCATTAATTTCAGGTAGTAATATACTAATATGAGTAATTTTTACTTTCTCTCAAAAACATCGGATAACAATAAAAGGAATACTTGGTACAAACGGATGTGCGCCGTGCACACCATTGTCAGTTTTAGTTTACTTAGCACTTTGGGTATAAATACATGCTGAATTATTCATCGTTCCTATATATACTTGAATTGAGTTTAATTTAAACTCGAAGAAAGGGTAAAAATAAAACAGCTCCCAATTACTTTAAACCCAAGTGCATTTTACTTCAATATTCTGTATAATGAAGGGATGACCTTATGAACCAATCCTTTCTTTTATAGTCTCGAGAGCAAAACGCAAGGTCACAAAGTGCAAACAATACTTGTGTACGCATATCTGACACTGACAATTAAAATGAAAAATTCAAACTTTTACTTATTCGTACGAAAAGAAAAGGGATATAGAGTCAAGCAAAAGCCATTAAGTATGTACCTTTCAAAAACAATCATCATCGTTATCATTACAACAAAAACAGTTATGTATATTATAATAGTTTACGTGTACATACAATGTTATACATGTATGCTCTTGTCATTATAATTAAAGAGTACAAAAATTCAAATTCTCATGATCTGCTCATATGTATAATTATTTTAGAAATTGTAAAAAATGATGCTTGCTTGGCTATTCAAAACTGTCATTAGGAGGAGAATCCGCCAATTCAATTTTTCATATTGCTTCAACTTGAACAATAATTTATTTTGTTGTAGCTGCTGATGTTATTGTGCTGTAATAGACCATATTATAATAGCGAGACAGATTTCAGACAGAATAAGCAGATGGGCAAAGTTATTCAAAATTCAAATCAAAACAACATGCATATTATGTTCATAAATAGTGTGTGTGTGTGTGTTGAATGTTTTGTTGTAGTGACTGGGAAAGACGAAGTATGAGAAAAATGAGGATCGTTAAAATGCTTTTTACAAGCTTCCATCAACAACATCATCATGAAGAAAATTAACAATAGAACATACAAAGTCAACAAGTAAAGAGTTATATTACTATACTAAACTGATTTGTGCATTAGAGCGTAGTTCAATATTAACAGGCAACTTGTTAAGTATAAAATATATGCATGTGGCAAACGTGATTTTTAGTTTTGCCTCCTATAAAGAAGCCATACAAAGACAAGATTGCAAGTAAACTTACATACTATAATGTAAATAAATATACTAGATAACATGAACGCTGAACGTGTATTTTTTTTAAACTGAAGGCTTTACATGACAAGACATTCAAAATCAGCAACATGTACTAATACCTGTCTTTGTGGATTTCAACGAGATACCTAAATCCTACTTGTATTTCTACTCCTCGTGTGTCGGTTTATCATTTTGCATTGAACAGAAAGCTGCAGGGCAATTTTGAGCATGCATGGCAAAAAAAGTATACTCAACTATACATGTGCCTTTAGTTTTCTTAGTGCTTGACAAATTTTAAGATTTTTGAAAGCCACAATTTACTTATGAACATAAAATAAAATAGACTTTGCATCTTCGTAAATTTCATTTCACGTAATGCTTAATCCTACTAGGATTAAATTTGTGAGATTAAAAAACACAAGAGGAGAATTAAAAGCTGTATAACCAAACCAGTAAATATGCATGGCAGAATGGTATAATGCTACGCATGTTTCATCTTCATATCGTATCAGAGTAAATCATCTTCGCATCAGTATCATCTTGTGGCTTTCAAGCAAGTTTTGATGAACAAATCTTAAAGATGCTTACTGCATGGAAGTCATCATAAGATAAAATTTGTGTTGTCTGACTTGCCTTAATGTGTAAGTGAACACATTTTTATGAGCATTGAGATTTATTTGAATCCTTTCATTTTGTCACGACATCCAATGACGAAAGTGATATACCTAAAAGCTAAAGATGCAAACTAACTGCGATCTAGATAAATAGGTGTATAAACCGACAAGGTACACTAACACTATTAAAATATTTAACCTCAATGCAAAAATGCAAAATGGTATCAAGTTTACTTTTCGTCCTTTGGTTCTGTATAAATTTTAAGACTATTAAAGGCTGATTTACAATATATTGCTTTAATAGCTAGGTAGGTAAAAATTTATTTCTTACATCAGTTTAGGAGGCATCGATGAAAAGAAACAACGTGCCAGAAATAAGGATGAAATATAAAGATAACTTGATAATGATGATTATGATTACCGCACCGTCAGAAACATTATAATATCTATTTTCCTTATTTGAGATTGCAACAAAAACAACTATGACTATTTTTTCACAATCAGTAAAACCAAACATACCATCATTATTATAACCATATCACAAACATAAATTGGTTCATAGGTATAGGTATATAGCCTATATGAGCAAATCTTAAATTGGTCATACTACCATTCTTTCCAGTATAATATGAATTATATGAATTGGTCGTCCAACAAAAAGTGCAGACACATATTTTAAAATGCCTGGCATTGCATTTATAATTTATAAATTTATATGGCATGTCATTTTACGTATCTTCATACAACACAAAGACAACATCGCAAAAACTGTGGGTCACAATGAGTTTTCAGTGGGCACGTTACTACGATGCAAAAAAAAACATCATCTTATTCACATTCAGAAAATCTCGCCATATTTTGTACACAAAAACACGTCTTTACATTCACATTTTAACAGAATATAATGCAAGTACATTTTGCACTGTTTAAGGATTAGGGATTGACAAGAGAACTACAAGTATGTATACGTTATGCGTACATCATCAATTGTTAACAAGTTTCCAAATATGGATCAAGTCACCGTATTTAATACAGATTTGCGCAGTGTTGAATTCAAAATATTATTTGTAATTTATATCTCATGCTTAAAAAAAGATAATATCATTCAAAAGCTTAAATTCAAAATTCCCTACCACAATGCAATATAATATGGTATTTAGTTAAGCAATAATACAAATTAATGGGTGTATAACCCAGCCCTTTGCTTGCACTGAATTAATTTTCACACCTTTTCGTAATCAGTGTTAGCGCAACAAATGTACATGTAATTTATTCTCACATTTCATTTAACTATGCATTTAGTTATTTAGTTTAGTCCTAGAATGAAATCAAGAATATCAGATTAATGATGTACAACTAAATCCCTCACATTGATTTTATGAAGTACCTTTACCTTTCGAGTAAGTACCATTAGAGTAGAATGATGATGAAATATACAAGGTGATTCATTACCCTTTCGAACACACGCACATCACGCAGACGCATGTATGTATAAATGGAAACGGAAACCAAAATTGAGCACATTTAGCACAGCCGGTCTAATTAAATAATTTATGCAAAACTACACAACGTAAGAAAGTTTGTAATTTACACCTTTTTCATAATTTATTTATGTATAAATGCATGCAAAAAAAAAGTTTCACGGATCCAACTTTTAAGAGATGGAAATTTATGAGCATAGGTAATGTGACTAACTGACTGCATTTGACCTTCATTTAAAACTTATCGCGCAATAAATCTGACATCTAAAATAAACAAAAGAAGCATGATTTTCTTAGCGATGACTAATCTTACATGATATGTCGGGCAACAAACCTCACTACTACCACCTGTCACCCGCCATTTGTCATACTTTATTTGGAACTAGTTGAACCATGAGCGATGCGGGATGTGCCCTTGAATATATATGTATGTATCAACATTGAATTCAAAATTTCACTCGATTGATTTTTGATTGCGATTAATTTGAAACCAACACAAACCTGACAACTTATAGTGTATAGCTATAATGGGTATTTACGTTTCAAAATTTAAGGAGTTCTGCATGAATTGTGAATCATCACATCGTTATCTTTAATCCTGAGATTATAGGTTCAATCTGACTGAGATTTTTAGTAAAATTGTATTATATCCCAAGGTAAAATTATATACCATTATTAGTGAAGGTGCACCAATTTTTCAAATCTTGCTCAAGCTTAATTAAACCCAGTGTCCTCTTTACACATCATAATTAATTTTCGTTTTATTTAATGATAACTGATAACACCCTTACATCCTTTCTTATTTTTACAATATTAAATCCACATAATACACGAAAAAAAGTTTTAGCAAAATTATATCAGCACGAATAAGAATATATTGCCCTGACAAGGCGTGATTTTTAATATACAGTCTACAGGCCCAGGCTCGACAGTATTAAGTACTTTACGTACATCATATTATAAAACAAAACAATGCGCCTACAATTCATGTATTCATATAATATTAAGCATTTCATTTCATGTACTACATACATACCTACGTGCGTCGTCCCACAAGAATAATATATATTTTACTGTGCTGCTGCCTAAATAATGTGTTTTATGCGGTGTTGCGTTATTATATTAATGTTATTCATTCACATATTATATTATTATTAACCACATTGTGTGAAGTAAACTGGTGCAAAATATATACGACTTGTTAAAGGCCTTGCTTCGTACTTTCTTACCTTGAAAAAGATAAAAAATGCTACAACACAGTATTCGTCCAAAACAATTTCACTCGCAAAGTGTTCCTTCTTCATCTTTACCTCGTATTTTTTGATATGATAGTAGAAGCAGTAGCATGCATCAAGCTCTTTTTGGTCTATGATCTTATAGTATAATAATAATAGGTAGTAATAACAATCGTATTTTTGCAGAAGATATAACGAATGGTGTATGGGTGCCTACCTACAAACAAGTCTGTGTGTAATAGGTGGCCGTTGGTGTTGGTATATTTTGTTTATTCCTTGAAACGAAGCATGCAAAATTTTAGAGTGGGAGGGAGCAGTTATTGCAACCTTTGATTAAACCGATGATGGAAGATTCCTACAGAGTTGGGGCTGCCCAGCAAAAAGCTACATATATAAATAAATAGTCATTATTATAAACAGCCAAAGATACGGTTCAAGAAATCCCTTTGCGTTCGTTATTTAACTCTGCCAATCGTAACAGAAGGCGTTCCTTTGTGCATTTCATTGTACTCCTTTCATTCACGATTTGTGATTAATATTAAAACCAAAGGATATCATTGAATCATTGTACATATGAAAGACAATTAATATGTATTCACTTGAAGGGGGAATCAAAAACTTTTCATCTACACATTTTAAGGAAGAAGAGGCGAAGAAGCTTTAAATTGAGGCATGAGTAACATGCTACAAGGCGGATATATGTGTGTTTTTGTTCATGTTTCATTAATTTAGGCATGCAAGTAAGTATGAGCGAAAAAGAGCATACACGCATTATATTATGTATGTTTATGTCACAGCGATTTGTAAATAGTAGTTAGCGTTGAAAATTAATGTTTAATGATGTGAAACAAAGCTAAGAAGATGAACAACGCCGCATTATGCTACTCAACAACAGCAACTGTAGTAAATAAATTAGTTTGCATTTTTAGACTATACCGTATCGTATCTGAAACTCGGAAAAGAAGTGTTTTCTTCGGGTAAATGCAAAGAAGCGAAATAGTCACGACATGTCAAACAGAAATTTACGTTACACCAGAGTTCAATATCATTTCCGTTTTAATTTCCTTCGTCATTGAAATATTGCTGTTAAAGCGGTTAAGGAACGCACCAGTAGAAAAGTGTTTCGAGCAAATTTGTTATCT
>JAHZNC010005105.1:0-29815 GCA_027744095.1 Zhuqinia jingwanae | reverse complement strand
ATACAGAAGATATGTCAAAACAATATAGCATATTATTTGTAAACAATATAGTATCTTATATTTGCTAGTACATATATACTATATTCTTTCGTTTAGCTTTAAATGTACCATTTTTCAACAAAAGCACACAATATTTATGCAGTTTTTTTTTTTGCAAGATTGTGTGATAGTTTGATGCTCACGTACATACATACTCAAGTTTATAATGGTTTATAATATATGAATCCACTTGTTCGTGAACAAGTGATATTAAATATAATATTCGACACGCTTGATTTCACTTTTTAGAGGAACTTGTGTCTTGAGATGGGATGATGATGATCTGCATTGCTAGCAACAATGCATACCTACTTACACAGTTGAAAACAAACTACTAGTCTAGTCTTAACTGTTGTTGTTGTAACAAAAGCTATCAATGCATTATTATCATGAAGATGATGATGATGATGACCAAGAAGACTATATTTTAATATAATATAATGGCATCCGCTCACGTAAATGCACAACCACAAGTTACTTTTTATTAACAAAATAAAAAGAGGTACACATTATGGCAACGACCTTATAGCACGGTAATCGTCATTTTTTTTAAATAAAAAAAAACGGCAAAGGAACAAAAGGCTTACATGTATGTATTTATGTGTAGTAAAAAATCTGTAAGAAAATGAAGAAAGTGAAGAATAATACGCTTGTCATTTTATACATGTACCTACAAGTTTAAAATGTTTTAAAAAGGTAAAAAGGTGCGCTAGTACATGCGTTTTGGGCACTCGATACACTAGGGCAAAATAACTTTAGGGAAAAAAATGTAAGCGGAAGTATTCCCCAGGTGTGGATGGTATAATCATTGTTCCAGGAAAGTGCTTTTAAGAAAGTGAACAATGAATTTGAGACAAGCTCAATATTTTTTAAAAATCAAAATTAAAGAATTCGCTGTGGGTGATTCATGCAAATGGTATTTTTCAAAAAAAAAAAGTTGTGATGATAAGATAAACAAAAAAACAAAACTATTCTAATGAGACACTGTGCAAGAAACCACTCGAAGAAAGTGAAAGATCTCTACATAATTTATGGTGTGGGTGGATGCGATGTAATAATAAAAGTTGAAAAATAAGTGCACCTCCTTTGTTATGTTTTAACTGTTAACAAAGTCATTCACAGCCTTTTAGTCACTAGGATTTGAAATTCAAAAGGCGCACAGTAATGTCTTTGTTAATACGTTGTTCATTCACGTAATTTTTTTTGACTCTACTAAGTATGTATTCATATTATGATTGCACACGTCATATAAATGTACGTGTCATTATTGCCACATTGTTGTAAAGGTGGGAAAATATACCTACATATATAAGCATATTCATTCACCTATAGTGGCAAAAATGTTTTATCAAAAACGTGAATCTTGACCTTTATATGCATCACGCAGGAACTAAAATGAAACATAAATTAACAACGCATTGTTTAAAAAAAATATATTTGCCTATAAATAGGTTTAGGTACAGAAAAAAGGGAAAGAAATTCTTGACACCACGAAGTGAGTTGTGTTACCGCCTGCCTGCATGTGACAATAATATATGAATGGATTAATACGAGGAGGAAGCACACGAGCACAACATGCAGAAAATGTGGAATTTTACGACTTTTTTTAGCTACAAAAAAATGTTATCATATAGAGCAACAATAACCTTTGTTTCCATCCACATTTACGCTATATTCGCGTGTTCTCTCTCAATTTCCACCAAGATATGATATGATTATGATGATATGAAATTATAAGAGTACTTAACTAACTAGCATATTATGCGTCATTTACTTTTTGATATCATTCCATATAGCATATATATATGTACGTATAGGTGTATGAGCTTATTTATATGAATGATCGTAATGATCGTGTGATGCCTGAAGATGCACGTTGGTGAACTATGGGAAAATATAGGAAGAATGAATGTGAAAGAAAGCTGTAAATTTTATGAATTTCCGCCAGTCTTGCACTTGACGGATTATAAAATGTAACGAGAGTGAAAGGCGTAAGCTTGCGAACTAAAACCAACTGTGCACTGCACATAAACATTGTAATTAAATACCATGCTGTTGTTGATGTCTTTTGGAGACAAGCATTGTTCGAAGAAGGGTTCACACATGGCTTGATAAATTGCTTTTTTTCTGCCTTCACACTACAATTACTTGTATCAAGGGAATTTATCAATGCAATCTATCCGTCATTTACAAAAGTCATTTTGTCGGTATTTATGCATGCATACAACATACTAGCATAACAATGCAAAATTAATGAAGAAATAAACAAAAAAATATAATTATGAGCTAGTTTACAAGCTCGAATAATTGTGCAATATTGATTTTTATTAAAAACAAACTATTAAAAAAAATTAATGTGATTTTTTTGTGATTTCAAGTCTTTTCAATAGAAAGGTTTCTTCTGCTCTGGTTATGCAGAATTTGTGCAGTCCTGTTCCTGTTCCGTACGAATAGTCCCAAGAATGAACGTTACAATTTAATTGGACTTCACAATTTAATTATTATAATTATTTGCATCTGAAACATAATTCTAGGGGATTTTTATAATCAACATCTCTTTTATATCATTCTACATGCTCATAATACCAACACAATCGACAAGCTAATTGACCTAGAATTTTCCTGCCAAATAGAATAACATCGGATTTTGATGCAACTGGGGAATAGTACACACAATCATAGTGAAACTCTTTTTTATTGCCTATTATGCCACTCATTTCATCTAGGGTTTAAATAGCAGCCATTCGAAACGGAATCCACAAAAAAAGTAATAGTCAAAAGACTAGCTCTAGTTAGCTCTAGGAATGAATTGGGTTATATATTTTTTAAATATAAAACCAGATAAGCTTTCATCCATAAGTATTTTCAGACCTATAAGCAATAAGTTATTTTAAGAGTTATAATAATGTAAGTGTAAGTGATATTATTGTGCATACATGGCTGAGATTTGAAGTACATAATAATAGAGGAAATGGCTAAATATATTTTTTAAATCTTTATTTATTGTACTCATAATCTTGATTTAAAAAAAGAAGAAGAAGAAAGATGATAACCGCAGATCTATAATAATTACCTATTATTGAGCTTGAGATCTCACCGAAGTTCTTGTATGTATGTTGTATGTAGATCAAAAATCATTCGTAATGATAAGGTGAACACGGTATTAATAAGGCTGCCTAAAAAAATTATTATCTGTGTTGAATTTGCCTGTGAAGAGATTAAATTTTATAAATGTTTTAGGTGTCCTTATTACAGCATATATACCTACAAATTGTTATTCATTTCGCGTGCTCCTATATTTCTAACCAGTTTGGTAAATAAAAGTCGGCCACGCACGGGTTTTATAAAAGAACGATATTCTCTCTGATACACTTTACATTTTACTGTAAAAGTCGTTTTTAAGAAATTACTGTGTACAATTATTCAAGATGCTCATAGAATTGAAAATTGTTGAAGTAATATAACTCCCAAGAGAGTATCCGAAAAGTACCATTTACAAAAATTATTTATTTGAAGCCCTCTTGATAATGGGAGTCGTTTGTTTGAACATAACATTTCTTCGGGGGAAGAGTGTATGAAAGTGTATGAAAGGAAGACGTAGAAGCACTCGTTGAGAAACAACTCTCTGGGGGCTAGTACAGCCATTGTTGTCAAAGGATTGGCACTTGACATTCAACATTAATTGATTTATGAGACATTTCATTTTTCGATCTACGAGTACTGCACGCAATGAAAATTGTCATAATATGAAATGTTTAAAAGCTGTATGCATATGTATGCCTATGTACATTTGAGCGTTAAACCCCTTTCACAAGTTGGTGGTTAATCACGTCGGGATACTCAACATGACTCATAAGAGCAAAAAAAATGCAAACAATTTGTCATTCAGAAAATCATCTGAGATGACTGGCCATCTTCCCATGGCTTCATGTGGTCAATTACGGCGTAATTTATAACAAGACAAATGGCGACAAAGAAGAGTATTAATGATCTTGTAAACGCAACAAGCGAAAAGGGGCTCTTGCAACAACGACATCTAAATATTTTAACATCATATTTCAACTAATTTACTTTTGTACGGATGAAATTTGATTTGATCACGGTGGCCACGTCAAATACGCCATTTTGCTTCGTAATCATAAAAAACCAACAAATGGAGCGAACGAAATTGAATTGCATCTAATGACAATGACAAAATACGGCAATATGAGACTTTTGAAAAGTAAAAGCGCTAATAAGGTTTATGAAAAGTTTTAATCCTGTAACTTTTATCGCCTTTTACCATTCTTAAGGATATTTCGTCAACATTAAGTTGTTTTTCAACTCATCTCTAAGCCATTGTTGTGCAAATCCACAGAAAATAAATAAAAGATAATATTGCAATTAATCAAACAGCAAATGAGGCAGATTTAATGTGTGTCCATTTAATCCACTAATGTAAAAATAATCAAGTAATAAATTCAAATAATGTATTTAGCTTAAAAAGCTCGCGTTGCACGGATATTTTTACATGTGAGTTTTTGCCATAATTTTTTTCACGAAAAAATAACACCAATATTTGAGAAATGATTGAAAACCGAAATAAAAATTTCCAAAGGACATGATGCGTTTGAAAGCTGATGTACACCAAAGACATATACCTACATTTTCTCATGATAGTATTTTTTTCTCAATAGTTGGTTCCACTAATTCAGTTGATACTTTATACAACTTTGGGAAACGAGAGAAAGAGAAATCCGGATGTGCGAGTAAGAATCTATGAATCTTTGTGATCGTCTCTTTAAAAAAAAAGTGTGTTAACGGTTCTCTTGTGTAACTTGCAAGCATACACAACTAATCTTAAATCCTCATAATATTCTACCAAAAAAGAAGCCGGTTCTTTTAAAACAATGTAGTTTTTTTGTGCGAAATGCTTCTCTCTAGTTTTTTTTCGTGTTCTTTGATTCCTTTTATCTAGCACTTGTCTGACAATGTACACCAATAAATTACGCAGGAGGGGGAAATGTAGACGTTTTGAGACAGAAAATGAAAGTAACATTTACAAGTGCAATGTTACAAGTGATGATTTTGCTTACACATTTTCATACTGACTTACGTACATAAAGTACCTATCTATCTACGCATCATTTGAATTTAAATTTTTCCCTCATGATGATCATGATGATTTGAATAATGCAAACATTATACAAAATAATATTAATGAAGGTAGGGTTGGGACTGGTAACTTTAATTGCTCGAAACCATCCCTATTCAATTGTAGGCAATGATGATGGGACTATAATTAAGTTTTCAGTCGTGTCGTAAAAGGTTCATTCATCTTTGACATCATGTCATGCAGGAATACAATTTAAATATTCTTTTTATTTGTGTTTTGAGTAAATACAATATGCTTCGTTATTTTATAAGGACAATAACAAACATTTATAGTTTTGATGAAGAGTCAACACGCATCGACCTTCAAATCCTATACCTACAGTGTTATAATATTTTTCATTTAATTTAAACAAAGTTGCAATTTGCACACTTTTGTCGTAGCGTACCGTTGTTTCTCTTGTATTTCCCACACCAAATAAAGTTTGCCAAACAAAATTTAACACGCCAAAGAATGTTGTTTTGTTTCACTTTTAACAACACACTGCAGTGCAGTTTGCGTCTCTTTGTAGTGCGGTATACTTTTGAGCGTTTTGAATCATTCGAAGATAAGATGCAAAGCGCAAAATAAATGTTGATTATTATAAAGTATAAAAATTGTAATGTGCTAGGAAAAACGAATGTGAAAATCTACAACTTGTTTTCAGAAGAATGTGTGTGTGCTTCATTTATATATACATGTAGATATACATGTTAGAATTCAGGCTCTTCTTCAGTAGTGCACGCCAGCAATAATTATACGGTCAAAGTCAAACTAAAGTTGCCAATCTACTACTTCTACACAGGTTTTTATGTGGAAAGCATTGTAATAATTCATCATGATACGATGATGATCATGATCATGATGATGATGATGCTCATCTTCATCATCGAATCGAATTGCATCCCGATTTATAGGGTGCATATTACATAGAGCATTCCTTTCCTTTACGTCTCGAGAGTAGGCCATGTCAGTTTGTTGAAGCATTTCATTTTCTATGCACACACATTTCGTATTTTTTTTAGTAGTTTTAGCAAAATATCTACTACCACAATATTGGGACCTGGGACATTCATTCAAACGGCAATATTGTTTTTGCGTTTTGTATCCTCGTATTGCATTGCATTAGGAATCGTTATAAATCCCAGCAAAAGAAGTTGTATTAAATAGAAGGGTTGCTTTTTGAGAGATATGTTATTAAAGCGAAGACAGATATGCTTTAATAAAGCTAAAGTCACAAAATAATATGACTATTTTTTTTTTTGAGTTTGCTTTCAACGAAGATATAAAGCAAGCAATGGTCATTGGTGAAATATACCCAACCCACAATCAGTATTTAGTATTGACTACTACTGGGTGAATCACAGTGGTGGTGGTGGTGTGGTATACTGGTATTGCTGCGCTGTTGTGTGTTATGTGGACAGTGTGGCAATGGCACCAGTCGAGTGCAAGCAAAATGCTGGCCTATGGAAGAAACAAGTGAAAATGAGGTGAGCAGGTCATTTGACTGACCCGGAAATTCGACAATCATCACAATTTTTGGGCTTGTTCTGTCCTCTAGTTGCAAACATTTAGCTTTGCCATTTTTTGGGGAATGATAGCTTCTTTACATTTACATGAAATTTTACTTTTTTGCATTTTTTATCTTCAAATTACTTATTGGACTTGTAAATGCATCTTTTAAATGGTAGTATTTAGGTGCACATCATGAATTAAAATTTCATTCAACCTTTTATCAATTCTTCGTGAGAAAGAGGAGATATTTTTGAATGAATATTATACCTTTTAAAAAACATGATGGATTGGTTTCCCCCACGTAATAAATTAGACCTGGACTTGATAATACTAAATCAGAGGCAAAAGGAGTGAGTCTGAAATCCTGGAATTTTCTCACACTTTCATACTCTTTCTCTCACCTTAATTTTAAATCTGTTACAGGAAGTCAAACGAAATGTTGGTACTTAAAATATTCCTCGAAATATATTGACCTTGTAAAAGGGAAAACAATGAGACGAGTCGATAAATAGATCTATAGTTCGATTGACTATATGCAAATATCAATAAGATTCACATCTTGACATGACATATTTTACATTAGGTATTTAATCATGAAACATTCTGAATACTACAAAATTGGTAATTTTGTTAAGTAGAGGTGCTATACACTTATAATATATATATGTATTTGTTTGTATAGCTTTAAGTCAGCATATATACCTAATTACATTAAAGTCCTTTTGAAATATATTGTGAATATGTAGGTATCTGTACATTTGATAAAATTTAGGCATAATTTTTATTTACCTACATGATACATGCCATACCAAAATGGATATGAGCTTGGTAGTAATAATGAGTGTTTAGTATTCTATATAAACGATATAACGAACGATAAACTTATATATTCCTCGGGTACTTTTCTCTAGACAACTACATATGTCATTGTTAAAAGTGAGATTTCTTACGGGGAATGGATTGTGTGGGCAGGATTAAAAATAACAAATGAGATATGCTATTATTGAACTCGTAACTGAGACATGTGTGGGATTTTTATATGATGATATGCTTTTATAAATATTTCAATTAAATGAGCAATTTATGAATTGGTCACGTTGCATTTGCCTTGTCACAATTCAAATTTTTACTGCGAAGGCGCATTGCGTATTTTACTCCAATGGTACAAATATGACATCCGTTAATTAATCCTTTCTTTTAACATTTTAGCAACGATTAATTAGCCATTTAACGAATTTATATGTGTATCTCAATCTCGAATCCAGAAGCCGTATAATAATAAGCAACTCCCAACGTCACGTGGTCATAGCTTTAGTCTTTAGCTTGGGATATATGCACATGTACATATCTTCATCAGCGCGAGACCATATACGGGCACCTGGCGGAACGCCTTGGCTTGGAATTACCCAAATAATGTTACGATGATTTTGAATCTATTCAACAATGTCTTATCTCAACTTGATTTTTATTTTTTGCAAACTATTTTTGTTAACATTTTGTGTCATCAATGGTCAAACTTGGTGACGCATTGTTTTGTAATGTAATTATATAAGCTTTCTTTTGTGGAGAGCGAGAGAGAACTCATCACAGTTAATAACTATAATTTTATGACAATAAAGAGGAATTAAATGCCTATGGACACGCTAGAAAACAAGGAACTGAGAGGAACTGAAGACCACAAATCACATCAATCATATGAAATTACGCAATCGTGCAATCCGTTCAAGAATATTTATAGTCAACATGATGAATTATATAAGTGAATGTATCTATGATCATTATCTACATAATATCCAGTCAGCACGTAGCAAAATAAAAGTGAATACCTACTAAACATTTTTAGAAACTGGTGAGCTACACAATAATAATGGTATCACGTTAACGCTTACACAGAGCTATGATTGGTTCAATTAAGCACAATTGTATCATGCATTGTAGTTATCGCTATTTTTAAACTGGCTGTTACTCTAAAAGTGTGTAAGCTTGTATTAAAACAAGGTGTAAAATAACAATAAAGAGCTTTACCTTTTAATGACTCGTAACTTCATATGTTATCAGCTTTCTAACATGTTTCTCATTAGTCGCTGATTACTCACACTAATACATACATCATAGAATAGAAAATGCAGCAACCTGTGTTTAAATTGCATAACATGTTATAATGGTGTGTCTGCTTCAATTTTTAGCAAATTATTAGTTTAATTTTAATTAATTGTTTTTTCGTGCTTTTCATGTTAGCAGAGGTCAAAATGTTTCGACATCCGGTTCGTTTACAAAAAAATCATCATGTACATTTGTATTAACTCAAGTCCTATATTGTATGCATATTTTCCTCTACAATATTGAATATTCGTTTTTACATAGGTTATTTTTGTCGTGATGTTGTGAATATCCATAGGTTTTGACAAAATTCATTCTCAAAATCACAAGTAAACTGATGAAAACGTTAATTAATCAAGGCAATTGAATTTTGAATATAAAGGAAAACAGAAATTAATACATTAAATATAATTGCTGTGTCCACGTCAAAGAATGGGATGGGATGGGTAGTGGGATGGGAAAATATTAACATTAAAAAATCAAAAACACTAAATAATGCATGTTTAAATTCTTGATTTTCATGATGATCATGATCAACGATGCAATGCAAAGCTGATGTACATAACTATGTAAATAAAGCTATACTTTGTCTCCCAATTTTTTTTTAAGTTGAAATACTTCTTTTATGTCTTTTTACCATACCTTTTTGCATAGCTGACAGCATTAACGAAAGTTTTCTGAAAGGATGATATGATGATGAAAGTTGCATAAAAACTAGCTTTTTAGGATAAAAGAAAGGAAATTTTTGTTCAAAAAAACTAGTATCCACAAAATTCAACAACAAATCTTCTACAATTCTTTACCAATTTCTTATGCATATTATAAGAAAAAGACGAGAGTGCAGTGTCGACGGCCTACTACTGATGAATTATTTGCTGTTTACACTTAAAAATAATATATAAAAAATATGAATTTAAACTACATAACATGTGTATATGAGTATGAATATGAAACCTGTTATGCGTTATTACGTCTTCCAAAAGGTACTTATCTTTTATTAGTAAACAGCAAAAGACTGTAGATCTTATCACCGTGGAGCACCATTGCACTTGCCATTTTTGTCAATATCATTGCCACATTGCATATAGCGTCAAAGACCAATGCATCAAAAAACATACCTTTATCATATCATCATCTTCGCAGCAACGCTTGCATTTACAAATTCGTGTGTAAGAAGGATTTTCAATAAAATACATGTTTGAGTGTCACGTTTTTAGAAATTCTAATTAAAAAATTATTGCTCTGCTGATCGAAAATCTAAACAAGTTTCATTTTCGAAAATGTAGGAACCAGCTCAAGCTGCACAATGCGAAATACGACAAATATGGTTATTGGGAGGCAATAGATTATGACACATGTACATAAGTGAATCTCTTTTTATTATCTATCTATGACCATTTAACCTTTGTCAAGGGAAAAGATTTTTCCTAAAAAACTAAAGTAAAATGCAAATGAATAAGAAGTTAAGTTTTCAACAATTGTTATGCTTTGTTCTCGCAGAAATAAAATCAAGTGGAAATGAGATGTTTGACGGCACAGAATACAATTTTTATTCTACTTTAAAAACAAGATGGCATATTTTATCAGATAAGGTAGCTTATAAGCAGATGAAAAATCATATATTTTGCATGCTTCTTGATATTTTATTGTCTATAATCGGATAAATCTGTTAAAGCACATGTAAATCGTGTCAAAAAATAAATGGCCAATTTGATCCAATAATTATTTTTGGCGTACCATAAGCAGGTTAGGAAATTTCATGACTATATGACCTATATCACTTTACTGCCACTACTACTAAAATGTTTGATTGGAAAATATAAGGCAAGTTAAGAAATGATGGTGAACAGCGAACAGTATTATATGATCATTGTACTTTACTGTATGTTTCTATAATATTTATCATCGTATCATATTTCCAATATTGAATATAAGCTGTACACGTGTTACCAAATATTTGATTCAAACCGAATGAGATGAATATAAATTATTCTTATTACCAATAACTTGTCCAGCTCAAATCACATAACTCTGGAGAATTTGGTAAGTTCTCCAAACTTACATATTCCGTTACAATAATAAAGTCACGAAAAAGTGTAAAGTACAAAATAACACAATTGAATTAATGTTTCACACTTCAACTTCACACAACAAAATAAAGGACGGAATGCGATAAAAATATGTAAATATAGTTTCGAAGTAATACGGAACAAAATATAACACGATATAAAAATTGATTTATTTTGCTACAGAAAAAACCGAATTTACTTATAGGTAAATTACAAATTATTTATTAACTCAAGTCATGCATTGCGATTTAATGCTAATTAACGTCCCAATCCTACATCATCGTCTTCCGAAAATTTTCTTTTGGTGCCTGATGTATGTGGTGGATTTCCCAAAACAGTTATTGTGGGTGTGCCTATGCCTCCCATCTGTACATTTGCTGCATATTGTATAGTGGGCTGAGATCCTCCTATATGAAAGTAAAAGGACAGTTTACAACAATTAATAATTTTTTCGTTCCCTTCTGGACATACAACAGCAAAAGTCTACTAGGCCTAAATCTTACCTGTTGGATGGCTAACAGATGTAAGACTTGATACTGATCTGGGCGCGACACCCAATGGAGTTTTAAAACCTCCACTTGACCCGGGCAATCGAACATTAATATTTTGTGGTTTTGAATTACTGCTTGCAATTGCCTTCTTGAACAGTTGGAGCTGATAGTTAGGCTGCGTTAAGCAGAAACGGTCCGGGGGAAGTCGCAAACCAGAGCTCGACTTCAACAATGGAAGAGGTTGGCTATTTTTCGTTTTGGCCAGATCGAGAAGTAGCTACAATTCATGGCATAAAATATCAAGCATAAAATCGACCAGTAAACATGTTGTACACATTCAGTATCAAAAAGTATAGATACAATAATTTTTGCCATTTTATTTTAATAATACCTCTCGTGGAGGAACACTCGTAACTGACTTCTCCGTCAGCATTTTAATTGCTAATCTGATGTCATCCATATCCACCGTTTTCTTTTTCGCGTAGGTTGAATAAACCCGCTCACAGCAGCGTCCCGAGGAATTTGCTTCGTTTGGGTATGTGACGACGTCATTTCCACTTGATCAATCTAGAAATAAAGCAAAATCAAGTTCAAACCTTTTCTTATGTTTACGACTTTTGTTTAATATTTAGTTATTTTTAAAACTTAAAACACTATCTTACCTCAAACAAATCCTACAAAAATTTACTGATTGACAAGTTTTATAAACAGCCACGGTTTATAGGGGAAAAATCTTTTTCACGAAATCCTGCGTTTAAAGGGTCATACACGAAAACCCTTGCGCTTCTAAACTGTGCATTACAACCCTTGTGGTTTCCACTCTCAAAGCTCAAACTTACATACAGGCTGATTGTATAATTAAAGACGATAAGAAGAAGATTAGTCCACTTCCATCAAAATATTTTACGGGAGGATGCGCTGGAAGAATAAGCATCAACATAAAATCATCTGTCTTTCCGTTTGTGCGTATGTATGTACGCCACTGTGATGTTCATATACAGTAAAGTGGTAAGCGTAAACGTGATAATATATTCGCCGGAATAACATGGTACCCCATAGTATTAGCGGGAATAAAAAAGAGCTCGGGTTGAACACGACGTTTTACATTACATGTACGTACATAAGTACAAAGATTGTGAATTTGATTGATGCACTCAATTCTTGTGAACAAAAACAAACACTTTTATACTGTTCGTAAAAGTAAAAGAAAGCAAAATTGTGGAAATGAAGTTGGAGCCAATTCAAAAGTGCTTTCTTTAGTTAGTTTGTTTTGATTCTTGTACTCAATTGATGAAGTTACCATTTCTTTCACCAAAATCAAAGTATATGAATCAAGAGTAGAAGACAATTGATTAGGTATATTATAATAGTCAACTTTGGTGGAACAGCAGGATTCCATACATCAAATGAGGTAAGACGACTTCATGTTTTTGTTGTATATTTTATTTTATTTTAGTATGGTGAAGGTAAATAAACACTGGTTTGATTGTTCAAATTGTAAACTGTCAAAGTCATGTGTTTCTTGCTGAGCCTTAATGGAAAATTAAATGAAGATTCATATCTCATAATAATTTGAAACGCACATTCAACAAGTTTCTTTTGTTGGAAACTTTCAGTTTGACTAGTTGTGACTACGCCGTACCAATATGTTGAGTCTAGTTAACGTTCAGAAACCCGATAGTAAGTTAAATATACTACATATATACATCACTTAATTGAAACTTAAAAAATTTAGTAAGTAAAGATTGAAAGATTCAGATAACAAATATGTATATAGGTAATTGAATGAATTCTAATTTATTTATTTATAATAGCTTCGTACCATCTACTGGTAGATCAGAAGTACTCTATTGGGCGAAAACAAGGGGATATAATGTTCGGAGATGACCAATCAGTTAGTCGACTACATGCAGAACTTTTAGTGGAACATCCGGCTGGAAATATTGTAAGCTTGAACTTTGAAAGTTTTATATCGGGGTTTTCATTTGATATATTCATCTGTGATCTGTTGTTGTTTGACATCAGACGGAACCCTTGTTGACTCCTGTTTTAAGGATAACTGACGTGGGGTCAAAGTTTGGAACCTTTGCTACGGAAGAAAATATACTGGCAAAGAATGCAGTAAATTCAAGAGAGCCAGTTACAATTTCCGTTGGGGACAAAATTCGTTTCGGCTTACAGTGGAATGAATACAGGTTAGAACGATATAACTTCAGGTTCCTCCTCAACTTCATTGGCAGCAGTAAAATTATTAAAAGGTGATGAGGATGAGAAATCGTTGAAATTTGTTTTTGTTAATAGGGTTGACTACACACCATTTGTAGTATCCACATCATCTGTCAAAGCTACAGCAGAATTCAAAGACAGAATTGTAAAATTAGGTGGCCACTATACCAATGATTGGGATGTAAAAAACACACATCTTGTGATGGAGTCAATAACACTAACTGTGAAGGCTGTGTGTGCTTTGCTTGCGGCGAAACCTATTGTTACTCCTACTTATATTGAAAAACTTTTATCGTCCTTCCAAACCAAAACATCTCCTCCTAATATAAATTCTTTTTTGCCTCCGATTACCGAGAAAGGAATAAATACGACTAAATCTTCTTTCTATTCCAACACCGCCAGAACGACCTTATTTGCTGGAAAGACCTTCATGTTTTGCACTGCAAAACACATGAAAAAATTGTCAGCTGCAGTTGAGGCTGGAGGTAATATTTAATTCCTACCTTTGTATTAAAACGGTAAAACTTTTGCAAATACCGCGCCGCACTTAAGCTCTGTGGTCGACTAAGGAAAGGCAGAGTATTCCCAAATTGCAATATTTATGTTTTCGTCGTTCGAATGCATTTTTCAATCGTTTTTTTCCTTTCCAAGGTGGTTCCGCTGTACTCATATCCGACGTTAGTGGAGCAGATGTTTTGAAAAGCGAGTACATCATTATGGGTCATAAACATGATATAGAAGAGGGCGAAAGGGATCGGAGAGTGAAAGCAATATTAGGTACATATTTAAATATAGTAGTGAAATGTTTCTTATATCGTAGCAATTACATCGTTTACTTAATTGTACCTGATGTAGAGAATTACAAGCGAGGAGGAAAAAGATACATAATTGACTCCGAGATTGGCCTGGCGGCTGTTTACAATAGTATTGAAAAGCACTGCAACCCAAAATATAGCATGTCAAGTGCTGTGCTTCCAAATTTGACTACACAAACTCAAAGTAGCAGCGGAAGCAGTGTTCCTACTCCTATCGTACCCGAAACACAGAATTTGGAAACTCAAGCATCATCTTCTAATGGGGATGGATCTATAAATATTGTTAATGAAACGGTTAAGCAAGAGGACGAGCCAGAAGCCAGTAACACCGGTCATATCTCGCAGTCCAGTCGTGGAGAGAAACGTGCTGCTGACAATGAATCTAGATCGGGGAAGAAAAGGTGTGATTAACACTAATTATTCGTTAATTATTACATATTTAATATGTATGCCCGTGCGATTATATTTTTTCGATACGGACTATAAAATGCATAAATGAATTTGATAGATGATTGATTTGACCTAACTGACGAGCAAGTTGTTTCCTACTAACCTGTGCTCGCACCTTTGTGAGTTTCTAATAATATAAGTGGCAACAAATTTTTCTAAATTCAAAATATATTATAAGTAAGCCAGGAGTTTCTTTTGTTCTTTTGAAGACCAAAGATAAAAGACAGCCATTTGATTTATGGGCTAAAGTCGAGAGAAATTTAATGTTAGTATAGAAATACTTATCTTGTGGCTCATTAGGAATATTAGGATTGACTATTTTTTTGTATTTTCACATAAGGCTGATTATTATGAAACTGTTCAATTAAACTCTACAGGAAATAATATTTTGAAGTCCAAAAAAGCTTAAGTGCAAAATTAAAAATGTTAGTTTGCAACTGTTTTAATTGGATATACTTTATTGTTGTTTTAATAAATGTAACAGTTGAAGCCTATCACTTTTGTTAATAATTTCAACCATATGCATATGTACTTTAGTGTAATTTACCCATTCACATACGAAATATGAGCATTAAATTATGGGCATCTAGTCATGTTTCACATAAAATGCATTTATGTATGTTTGTCATTGTTATTAGAGTCGCAGATGAAGATTTACCTGGCACTCATACTAAGCGCATCAAGGATACTTCATCCGTCAAGTCCCCGTCGCGCTCTTTACGATCTTCTCAAAAGTCTGCATCCAGTCGAGCATTGAGTTCCCTTTTCAATTTTAGTAGCAGTGACGATGATGACGACGACGTATCGGCAGTTCCTGAATCTCAGCCTAATGATACGGAAGATAATGATGTCGAAGTTGTTCCAGATTCACAAGGTCCAGAGGTAAGTTAGGGAATATTTTTTTAATATGTCATACTTACTTACCATATCGACGAATTGTTAACAATGTTCTTTATAAAATAGTTTTGTCTAAATTCTTTTCCAAAGGTGAATGTGGTTGACGTGAGAAACTTGCAATCTGTTCCGTCCACCCCGGGTTCCATGCCTTTGACTGTGGGACGTTCTGAAATTTTCCGGAAGCCAACAGCACCTGCGACTACAGAATCGTCTCTGAATACCTTTCCGAATCCGGGTACTGATTTTATCGAAACAGTATCGGAAACTGTAATGAACGCTAAAACAATACCAATAACTGCGAAATCGTCATCATTGGAGACAACAGTAAAGGAGACAGAATCCAATTCAAGTGGAAGAAGCACACGTGCTTCCAAGATTAAAATGAATGACTCTATCACTGGAGTTGAATCCTCCAGAAAGCGTCGCAGAGAGGGCGACGATGTAGAAGCTATTGTGGAGAATGCCAAGAAGGTAGTAAGTTCATTTAATTACAAAACATGACGAATTTTTTTATTCGAGTGTCTTAATTACATAAGCGGGTCTGTCTTATCTTTGTAGATAAATTTAGAAGATGTGAAGGTCGAAGATGATGTTCCAATTTCTGTCGCGCGGTTCATTAAAGTTCCATTGATGAATAAGAACCTTAGCCTCGAAATATCAATGCTTGGAACAAATGAATCCAGCGGGAATTCAGGCATAAAGAATTACAAGAACTTTAAGAAAGTTTTACCCAAATTCATTTCGGACACTTCGCTCATTATTGGCCAGGAAAACAGAAGTTCTAGTCGAAGAAACCCTGCACTATCAAAGGACACGTCGGGGATTAATTCAAGTATTAATAAACCCCAAATCAAAATGACCCCGATAGACTACACTCCAGGCGGAAGTAAAAGGTATCATCGCCTCTTTTCCGAAAGAGATATTCCACCTCCCGTAGTACCGGTTGATAAAGGAAATGATGACCCTGATACTCCTCCTGAATTGATTACTTGGGGTGATGGCGCAGCACATGAGTTGTTGAGTAGCACCATAGCTAAAGAAAGAGCTGAAAGAGGTATGTTTCGGTATCTTTAACTCATGAATCGATAACAAGATGGAAAATTATTGTTTTGTATTAATTGTATATTGTATTTAACAATTATAGAGAAAAATATCATTGAATCTAAGCAATTGAAGCAAACTTCTTCTAGAGGAAAGTCTGCTTCTGCTGACTGTGAACAACCGTCAAATTCAGGAGGAAGACGAATATCTCCTCGTAAAAGAGGTCCAGCACATAAAATGGGTCCGCCTGCTCCACCTCTGGTACGGCAGGAAGAAGAGATGGTAGTAGATGATGATGATGATGATGAAGATGACATTTGGACTTTTAAACGTTGATTTTACGAATTTAATAATTCTGCTTCATTATCTCTCGATTTTAATTTTAATTGGTTTTTATTATTTCACTTTATTAGACTAGGTAAGGTTATATTAAAGCTGATAGAAAGGATACTAGCTAATTGACTTCTAAACCAGTATTATTGTCCTTAGAAGAAGAAAATTACAACAGGGAATGTTTTAATGTTCCATGTAAATGAAATGAATACTATACGTAGATAATCACAATATACCTACTTCATACATACAGTTTCAGTTTTACGCTATTCTATTAATATAATGAATTCGTAATTTTATTGTTTTAAATAATGAAAACTTATTTTATGTCCTTAACTATATTATTAATATTATTATACAATGTATTAACCTTGTCGAGACGCTGAGAATAAAATATCGCAACAAAACTTTAACTTACAATAATTAATCTCTTATATTTTTAATGCAACGGAGAGAGGCAAAATATTAAACATAGTTATGCATCTAATCTAATTACAAATTACAATTTGATAAATTTAATCAAATGAAAAATTAATATCATCCGATATGTATTATTTACATACAAAACAAACAACAAAAACATGAATACATAATGCTTGACACGTTATAGAAGGCACGGGGGTGGTCAGCCAATATAGCCTTATATCATAATTAAGTTATAAAATTGAAACATACTTTTTTACAGTAGTAGTACGCAAGAGGTACCTATTCACATGATAGGTATTATTACTTAAATTAGTGAGTACATTGTATGTAGCTAAAAGTACAAAACACCACCGGTTGGCTTTTTACTGACTTTTGATTATAGATCCTTCCGTTTCATTGGTTGAATCACTGAGAATTTTTTCATCGACAATGTTATTAAAGTCTAGTTTGTACGAACTGCTTGGAGATCCATGATCATGTGAGCTCATTGAAGGATCGGGAATGGATGTAGCGATTGATGTGCCTGAATTTGCATAAAATGTAGACGGTGCATTCCCTAATGGGTCTGCTCCTGGGGACGCCACACCACCCGTACTACCTGGACTCCCAGCGCCGAACATTGTGGCAGCATAAGCATATGGATTCTGATGATGGGTGAAACCGGAATATGAAGTTTGTTGAGCTGCCATATAAGCTTGAGTATCTTGGGATGAATAGCCACCACCATAGGTAGACCAATCACCCTGAGGTGGCAGGAGGTTGGAGTGGAGAGAGGGAAAGTTATTGAAACCCATTGAAGAACCTCCTAAAATACAACCAAATGTTTAGTATATTTTAATTACGTCTTTTTCGTACTGAGTCAGTACGACTGACCTTTTTGTCACATCATCATCAGTCATCCATATAATAACAGTTGATACACAGAATCATGTTCACTCACCTGGATTAGTCGCAACATACCCCGGGGATTTCCTTGGTGGTTCTCGCTTTCGCCATTTCGCCCTGCAAGAAACATTCAATTCAACTATAATGAAGCTGTAACTGTAATGATGGCATTTCCCTGAATTTTCCCGAAAGTGAAAGTAAATGCATTACAAATTTGAAATTATGTAAAAAAGTAAGAGGCATTTTCAGTAACCAGGAATCTGAATTTTTGCATTTCTGAATTTCTGAAGTTGGAAACTTTTCATGGATGAACAATGAATCGATGCAACAATAATTTAATGCATATTTAGACCATTGTCAGAAAGATTATGCGTGATAAGTTTGCGTGATTATCATGATGCCCCAAAATACAGTGTTATATTGTGTTTTTTCATAGAAAACTTATGATACTGCAACTTGTATTTAGTAAAAAGATTTTTTTCTGTACCTTCTATTTTGGAACCATACTTGAACCCTTGATTCACTAAGGCGCAAACGAATAGCCAATTCTTCTCTAGCGAAGACATCTGGAAAAAGCAACAAAAACATTCACGTAACTTTTCACACTTGCCAAAGCTGATTAACATTTTAACCTTAAAATTACTATGAAATAATTTGATGACAAAGTTTATCATTACCTGGGTATGGAGCTCGCTCAAAAGCCCGTTCTAATTCTTCAAGTTGATATGCAGTGAACGTGGTTCTGATAAACAGAAGAGGGACAGTTTCAATATTCAATGCTTTACAAACAATGATGTTCATCGGTTTATCGCCCGCGGCTTCCCGCGGCTTACCTTGTTTTCTTTTTCTTGGTCCCATTGTCGTTTGATTTCTTTGACTTTTCTTTCTTTGGTTGATTGCTGTTAGCTTGTTGCGCGTTAGCGGAAGCCGCTGCTTGTAAAGCCGCAGTTCCGACCATACTGGGCAGTGGAGTCCCGTACCCATTGCTGACATTTGTGCTACCATTTCCCGGATCCATGAGACCGGGTTCAGTTTTGTATGAGAAGGAAGCAGATGCCAAGTTGATTGGGCTGGATGGAGTTGCTCCTCCACCGTTGGGGCAAATTGAGACTTGGTGAATTTGACCCCCGTTTGTTGCACCATCAGCACGAGGAGGAGATGAGGATAAAATTGGTAATTGGGACAGGTCAGAGTATTGTTGATGTAGACCCAACATAACCTATGATATGTCAATGATTTCAATCCATTACGGAAATACAGTGACAATAAGCTAAAGTCATATTATCATGAATTTAAAAAAAAGTTAATCCAAAAGGGAAAACTACTACAAGCATTTGAATGAAAATATTCAGTTCACAATTTTATTTTATTGAATGTATCATACCTGTATCGAGTGAAACGGAGCTGATCCCCCTGGTTGTTGACCTTGTTTCCCCAGTGGGCTTCCATGGTGGACATTGTGGTGATGTTGGAAATTTTGTTGATGATACAATTTATTTTGATCCCCGTTTCCAGTATCTCCGGGCTGATGATGATGGTGCTGTGGAGTTGCTTGAGGCGACGAGAGAACAACACTTCCTCCAACTGAAGTAGCAGTTACAACTGTTCCAGCATTGCCACCACCATTGGGGTCCATGGACAAAAGTCCCGGATGGTGATGATGGTGCTGGTGATGAGAATGCTGTTGGGAATGAGATGATCCTCCTGATTGAGCCGAGACTGCTGAAGTTGGTGATATGCCGTGATGACCATTAAAGCAATGTGATGGATCCAATTCAGGGAATAAATGTTCATCAAGCGAGTGACCTTCCATTATAATTACACCTACTCAGGGTATACTGGGTCAAGTAATTAATTAACAGTTTGTGAACTGTTGTTGTAGTACTTGGCTAAATTGTTATTTGGCAGCTTTTTCACTGGGAAAAATTACTTTTGATTGAAGGGAATAAGGAGGAGGTGGAGGCAAACCAATTCCCTAAATAAAAGGTACTTGTTAGCAACAATAAAAAATATGCATTACACCAATGATGATGTAATGTTGCTGGTATACTAAAATAAAACTGTACTTCTGAGGGAAAATTATTATGATTATTGATGATTAAACTTGTTGAACTTGATGATGAAGCCTTTTACAGTACACATATTTGACGGTCTTTTGTCCACAATCAAATCAATTATCACCAATCAGGCAAAATTCAATCAGTTTTTAACGACTCCCACACACAGGCTCACTGTGGTAATATCACAGTTTTACATGTAAACATGCAGTGAGTCTTCATTTACCACACAACAACACATCAACGGTTTTCATGTATTTAAGGCTTGTTTAGTTTTATTTAGTTAGTTTGTTAAAATAATTGTCAATGATGGACGGATGGATGGAGAAGAGCGATTGTGTCAGAACATAAAATACTACACTGCACAGGGCACCTATTAAGAAAGTAATTGAGAAGCGGCCTGCCACAACCACTGCAGCTAATCAACAAGTCCTGCCCCAATAGTTGAAGTTAAGTTGTAATAATAATTGTAATCACTTTGATTACCTCCAATATAATTGAACGCAATAAGACTAATAATTCTCATCATCAACACTATAACGCACACAGACAAACATCAACTAAAATCTCCCAAAACAATATTCGATGCGAGATGAATGAGTTGCCAAAAAATTTGTTCGTGTGTGTGTGAAGCTCAGTTTGCATTTGGTGTCTCTGGTGAAAGAGTACATGAGCTTTAAAAGTCTCTCTCGGTAAGTTCCTGTCGGTAAACTGATTATCAGGATTTGGATAATTCCTGGATTTAATAAGAAAGTGGACACATATCTGCTTTACTCGTGTTATTATATTGAAACAGGTTTAGTTTAAACCCTCTGTATTTTCTGGTGTATATGTGTATGTGCAGTAATAACACAAGACCAATGTATATTCCTTTTATTGTGTTTCATACATCATGATATGCTTCCACGAGGGAAAAAAGGTCTTTTAGGAAATTCATAAATTATAAATAGGAATGGTGTTCAGTTCATAATAATAATGATGATCATAGCGTAACAGTAATCATTTGCTAATATAACTGGTAAGTTGAGTAAAAAATCTCTTTGTGCTGTTTGTGTGAATGTTGGAGAAAATGGAACAAAGGAGAACGTTTACTATTTACTACTACTACTACTACTCTGCCTGTTGGCTGGAGCAGCCAGGCGATGGTGTGGTGAGTGGTGAGTTTGGTGAAAACAGAATCAAAGGAAAAGATTTCATGATGGGCTGAATAAGTTGTATCTCTCCAACCACAAGTGATCATGAGCCAGCCCTCAAGCCCACCCCTTCTTGTGTGCTTTGTCACAAAGGGACCAACCCCTGTTTTCGTGAAGAAGCTTTTAAATGAACACTGAAATAAAAGTTTATACAAAAAATAACTGCCACTGTGTATTTTTTTAAAGTATATACATGGTGGTGTGATGATGTGATGGTTTAAATGTAACAGTGAGCAAGAAGAAAAGCTGCAGAAGCAGAATCCACCAACAACATGAACATCATCATCTCTTACAACTGTGGAGCTGGTAGGTATTTATGTACGTAGGAAAATAAAGTAGAAGTTTAATAATGCTGTTGACGCGACGATGTGATGACTCGTTCCAAACTTCTGTCCTGCTGTTGCTGTCGTCGTTATCCTCATTGAGCCAATTAACTAATTTAAAGCAATCAAAATCAAACTATCCAGCAGCTTGACTACACATGCATCCTTTCATTTCATCCTGGTAACTTTAGGCTCTTTCTTTTTGTTGAGACATGGTTCTCTCTGTTTTCTGTTTAAATGGATTGTCATGTTCTCGTGTTATAAAAAAATGTTTGGATACTTTATTAAAAGTCACACTCAACAGTTATTTAAAATGTTTTCGACATTCCACGAAACAAGTGGGTTTCGTCGTACTCAAAAGATGAAATACCCAACTTAAATGTTATGTTCATAAAAATACATTATGCTAGTAGGTGTGTGTCATCATCGCATTGCATATTAAGAAAATTCTAAATATATTTTACATCCATCTTATTTTCAAAGCAGTATACAACTTCTTACATAAAATCCCCTAGTAAATATGATTTGCACACATTTTTTTATGCTAGTTCCAATTCCAACAACTGTATATGGAATGTATGAAACTATGTTTAAAATTCTCTTTTATGTTTGTTTCTCTGCTGTGCAGCAATCATGATGAGCTTTCTCTCAGCAAAATAACATATATCTTAATGATAAACCCGCGTGAAAATTCAAGAATTTAAGTCATATACTCTGTTAGTTGTCAAGTAGGTAGGTATCATTACATACCAGAATCATACATTGGCATTTAATATTTGTTCACATTGAATTTTGTATTAAAATGAACCCAACCACCAGCTCAGAACTTGTAATTGTCTATTCACTAAACTAGACACATAGTTCATATTCAGTAAACAAAGATGTGTGGACGACACAAAGTCACCCCACCGCTAGAAAAAGCTTAATCAAGCATTTCCTGTATGACGAGACTATTCTTAAAGGCAATGTTAACTATGCACGTCATTGTTCACGTATTAACTTCAGACTCTTGGTTTCATGTTCCTATAAAACACATAATATGTATAATATAATAATATACTAGAGAACTCATCAATACGACATAGCCATCATTCATTGTGTGGAACTTCAATTATATGGTGCAAGTGTAAAAGAACTTGAACCATTATTATACTTTTTTATTATTATCTCGAATAGTATCTTAGGAGAGACGAGTCAGGGTGGGAAATGAAAGTTATCATCGGCTGTCGCCATCGCCACTCTCCTCGTTTGAGTTTGAGGAGATTTAAATGCGAGTAAAATGTTGCGTCCAAGTAAGAAGAATGGAAATCGGAGGGCGTAACAGTAAATTGTATAATGCATATCTGCACATAAATAAAAAGTAGAATAAATATGTATTATTTTATTGAGTAGCGGTAATTTTGGAGGTTTGGTGTATGTACTTGTGTGATATGATAGCCCAGCGTACGTGTGCGCGGGGAATTTTTTTTACTCACAAACCAAACCAAAAAACCTCTACTGGAAGTCGAATATAAATTATGATGGAGACTGGAAATGAGTTTGGATGAATTAGAAGGATAATTGGACGTATTTATTGCCAATTAGCCAGTCATAAATCTGATATCGAATAATAAAGGCAATATTTTTCTTACAAAAACATGCATGATAATGTATCCCGCCTGTCAAATATTACGGTTCCATTTCAACGTGACCTATTGAAATTAAACCCAAAAAAAAAATCAAGTTCAACTACAAAACACTGAGATAAAAATATAAATTATAAGAGCGAGAGCGACAATGCCAGATATTTGTGGTTGGTATTATTAGAGGAGTTTCGTATTATTTGATACTCATTCAACTTTTATTATTGTCAAAAGGGTCGAATTTAGTAAATAAAGAGGAAGTAAATCGATTGATTTACGGCGAAATAATTCTTTCGATATTATAGATTTTATGGTCGTTTTCAAATAAACACACTTTTCTTCTTGTACATATAGCATATGATACATATATTTTTTAAATCAATAAATAACTTTTCAAATGAAAAGTTTGCTTGCGCCCTTGGCTAGTTTCTCACGAACAAAAAATGCGCGATTTTCTATATCTGGAAATGACAATGGCACACCGAATGGAATACTCTTTATAAATGCTCAACAACGATAGCGATAACAATTGAACTCATTCATGAAGTGTGTGCCCAAACATTTATTTGTATTAAAAACTCAATCCTTCATTGTCAGAGATGCACAAAACTTTATAGCACTGGCTCTCACAAGTCTTCCCTGGAAAATTATCTTGAAAGGGTTAAAAAATCGGTTTTGAAGAAAGGCATGTCAAAAATGACAATCGCACATTTTAAAGCAATTTTATTAATGAATCATCTAATAATACACTTATTACAAGTAATCTGAAGTGAGTCCAACTTTTGAGTGTGAGATAAAGGGGTTAAAATGTTAATCCATTGTTGATTATATATGACGAAAGTAATCGTTCTTTTCATGTCAGTCAAGTGGCCATCGACATATGCTTTTTGCCACTTATTGTAGGAATACTCCTGAGGCTTTTACTGTTTGTGTAAACCCCAACTAAAAAGGATGAAATTCCACACACACATATATAAAACAAACCATCATCAGTATTAGATTTGACATCAATGTGGGCAATGGGAGATGAAATAAGTTTGGCTGCTTATGTTCTGGAGGAGAAAAAACATTTTCAGATTGATCCATGCACACCGTGTCCACACGCCACTTGGACGTCACGATTATCAATGTAATGGTAAAAAGCAAGTGTCACTTGTGGTTAAAGGGGTTTCCCAATGAAGTAGGCAAAGTGAGCATTTTGTGATTAACAATGTGATAAATATATGTCTCATTTTTTAAAGGCTCGGTCAATGCGTGTGCAATGGGATTGTCGTAATTATTACGCTATATAATTCATAAAGGGAACACCATATTGTTGACTGACGGGATAATAAAAGAGTGCAGAGGTTTTTAAATAGACCACCGCAAACCTTCGAATTCTGAAAGGATTTGATCCCCTCTAGTTTTTGGTTTTGTTGCAGAGAGATCCGATCCGATATAAAAATTCGAAAGTCAAATACTGGTAAAAGCGATGGGGAGAAGAAGATGCTGGTTTGCCTGTGACGTGAATATAGGAACGATAAGGGAGCATCACGTCGTTTGGTGTTGCTGGAACCCTTTTTTGTGTCCATCTAGTTACATGCCTCTCGATGTCCCTTTGTTCTCAATCATACACACGCACACACAACAACGTCAACAAGCAACAATAAGTCACTTCATTTTCCGTAGGGTGCAATCCAAAATGTAGGGTTGCATTGTATGTTGGTGTGTTTGTTCAATAATTTCTCACCGTTTATACAACTTGCCCTATAACACATCTAAACCCTGTAAGTGTAAAATAAATGAGTCCCTCATTATGAGATTAATGGACTTACTTTTTTATTTTGTCACAAAAGAGATGAACTCACGGGCAAACTTTCACTGATATGGAGAATGATGATGGGGAGCTTTTCCTGTTTCAACTCCCTCAATCCGCTTCTCTTTGAAAGAAAGTTAAATGAGGCAAAAAAGAAAAAAATGTGCAAAAATGTTGTTCAATGACCCTCGATATTTCCGTAATTTAATACTAAATATATCTATATTCAACCAACATTTTGTTATATATGTTATATAACTACTTTTACAAAATGTGAAAAGGGCAAAAAAGCAAAAACTTTTCTCATGATAAGAACAAAACAATAATTTTTGCATTTTTAAAAATCTTTTAATGTACATCCGTGTTTTAATGGGTTGGACATTAAAGCAGATTTAAACGAAAGATTTTACAAAAATCATCAAATACACATATATTCACATTGTAGATATATTCTAATACATTTTCACATTACGATCAAATAATTTCTCATGAAGATAATTTTACATATCAATGTTTAAAGCGATATTGTACGAATGTGTCTGCAGGTGGTATCTAATCCAGTTTTTTCCTGGAAGATTCCCGTTTTTCGCACATTGCCCCTACCCTGTCATGTACGCTGCCATTCGTACATACAACATTTTACACGTACGTACTAGATGCATACAAGTTTGAAGTTACTTTTGCATGTGATTGGTGTGAAAATCACTTAAATATCTACATAAGTTTTTGAGAATGGGACAATTTTTTTAAATAGATTTTCTTTCGTTAGAGTACCCACGGTCATGACCAAAACGTTGTGTACTTTATGTTTTATTGTAAGTGGTTGCTATTGTTTGGATAATGATCAAATCCCACAATAAGCGTGTACATAGTCTCTCTCTAGACCTACGATAACTCATTGCAGGTTGTGCGATTGATTTGATGATGCTGGTTTTGTTAACCTATATACATGCGTATATGTATATGCAACAACCATCATCAGCCAGTGGGAAAATAGCAGGTCTTTCCTGTTATTGTTTTACTGGCATTTGCTTTGTGTTTGGTAGAATAAAGTTGGAAACGAGAAAATAAAGGATCCATTAGTTCATACATCAAATGCAAAATGTAATAACAAAACAATCCACTTGTCAAAAATGATCATGCAATCGCTGACATAAAAATGGTCAAGATCTTCAATGCTGATGTTGATTAGATTAGTGAAGTAAAAACGTCGCGAATAGCGTGCATTGCATACGCACACGAGAAGAGTACAGTAATAATAATGTTATTGGTGCCCTCTTCATGAAGACAAACTCGATGGATAGCTATTAATAGGACCCATAAATTGTTGAAGATCTCCAGAATCTAACTCATCTTTAATGTGCACTGTATGTTGTTAGCAGATTCCCACAATATACATTTACATGGTTCAACATGGTTACATGATTGTTACATGTACTCGTGCATTTTTGGTAGGGAAACAGAAACCGTTTCATTCATAATAAGGGTCATGTACTTCATCTATTGAAAGAATCTGTCCCAGAGCACAAACTCTGAGGTAGAGGTTGGGCTAGATGCTTCTTCTATATCCTCAGTCGTCCGTCTTCTGCTCATGTAAATTGTGTGCAGGGCAGGGATCAAACCACAAGAGGAACTTGAGATAACATCACCCCAGTCACTGTGCATAATGCTTTCACTTAAATGAACCTCTTCTTTTTGATTCCCCACTGCTTAGACTGTTTAGTGATCCTTACTCTTACCAAAAAAACCAATACCTACTAATGTTGTATTCCTTATCGAATATAACCAATATAGTACCCATATAAGTACATATTTTTCGTATATTGAAAATTGTAACTTGTAACAATCACACGTATCAGTACACTTTATCCAACAAAAATTGGTAAATCATGGGAGTCCTTTTGCGTTAAGTCTTCTGTCTGAAATGGCATAGGCATGGCTGGATGGGTACTGAGAGAAAACAAAAATGACATACTGTGTCAAGTAACAGGGAAGGTTCATTTAGTTTGTTTCACACGCGTCGGACACGTGTATAAATAAAAGCATAATAGACTCCAACCGTTGTTCTGAGATTTTTTTACTTTGGGCTCATTTATTCAATGAGCAGTTAATTTGGCATTTTTCCTTTTGTTGCGCTACTATATAAATATATGAAAAATATGGACAGCTCAAATTGAAGTAAACTGATATATGTGTAAGTGGAAAAAGAAGCAAAGAAACGTGAACGCAGATTTTAATAAAAAATACTGGAATTTGGTCAATAAAATGTTCTCCAGTAGATTTGGAAAATCGATAGGTTTTGTCTTGTGATATTACATATCTTGGAACAATTAGTTCGACATATTATTCTTTTGTTAAATGTAGAATTCATAGATAGATAAAATAAGCAGCAATGGCATATATATACACAAATATTTACGTGTAATGGGATTACAAAAAAAACATCATTATCCAATCAATAAATTATCCAACATTAAGAATGAAATTATATGTCTTTGTACACAATACTATACTAGATGATCCACCATCCACCTAATATAACGTGTCGATTAATGTAATTGCACATCAATCAAATTTAACAACGCATTACACATTCTTGACACGTGGTATGGATGACACAATAAGTCTACAAATTAATATGTAGTACAGCTACAATTTTTAATGAATCAACGGAATAGCGTTATTCCATTACCATTACCAAAACCACATCACATCCCATCATATAATGTGAAGTAGCTTGATGATGACATTGATTCTAGATATTTGTTGAGTTATCATCACCTTAATAATTATAAATGTTTTTTTTGTCGTGAATCGGGTTTTCACGTTGTGCATTGCATTGCTTGTTTGTACCCCATCCATACACCATAATGTAGTAATACAAAATACAAAATACTTACAATTTATTATTCTTTTTTTTCGTAGTGTAGGATATGTGTACTACTTTTCTCTGTAATAAAACCGAATAGGAATAATAATGTTTCGATAAAAACGCATGCTAAGAAAAGAAAAGAAACATCGTTCCTTGGCGTCTGACTCGTTAACCCGTCCGGCCTGGATACACGTCTTCACTCTTCTCCAGCTCCCGTACTACGGCACTGAGCAAAGGTTCATTTTTATCTGATTTTGATTATAATTTACATAAAACGTGAAATATAGTTTTTGTAGATTCAATTTTATTATAATCGTACTAAAATGTACATAATATGATTGTTATTTACATGCAATATTCCTGTATCGCAACAAAATGATTTCTCATATCTACCTAAAATCAATGTGTGACGTGATGCATGTAATTTCACAGAAAAGATTAAAGGCCAGTTTGTAAGCATGAAATGAGTTCCCAAACCTTTCTACTCCTTCAGCATAATTTAATCTAACATTACCTTCTTCTTATATGCCCATATGCCATGAACAATTGGTCGATTAGGGATAATGATGATATGAATAATAAGCATAAACACAATAGGAATTACATTAAAAGTCGGTGATTTGCAGTGGAAATAACTAGATCCAGTTATCTCAGTAATATCCAATGTTTGAACAATGCTTAAATGAATTTTGACTGCGGTGTTACTGCTTTTATAATCTATAAATTTCACGTTAAGTACTACGAATTTTTTTTTGTGTGAGCAATATTTTGAAAATTGCAATGAAAGCGAAGTCAAAGTAAAAAAATCAAAGTCCAAAGTTTAAGAAGTTGAACCACCGATTATGACTGAAAAAAATTACATGCAACAATATCAATGTAAAAAATTATATTTCTACTTGTTATGTATGATTCAGAACAGAGTATCTCAACAGTATATTATGCTCCCAATGCAATGCCCATTTTTTCAATACTAGCATTCTCGTGCTATGCTCATAATACTATGGATGTCGGTGTTCATTCATTCCATTTCGTGCACTTTGAACTGGTTTATTGCTACTCTTACAGCAAAACATTTCCACACTATCCACACTGTTCGTTTACTTTTTGCATGTGAAATTTTACTCGTGAAATTATCCCCAAACTTGTCCAAGTTTCAAGAAGTATAAAACTAGGGGTTGCAGGTCTATTGAGGAAAACATATTTTTTTAAATCAACTAAATTCTTAAAACTGATTGAACTAATTTTCACATTGAAAGGAATTTTTGGAATAAAAATGCTTGAATATGAACATAAAACTCAATTCCGCATATTGTGTCGAAAAGAAATGACACTTAAATCGGATAACGGATTGCATGCATGATTATGATTCCCATGAATTTTCAATTCTCAGGGAAGCCAATTCGTTCAATACTCATCTCATTATCGAACATGTGCTAAACAATTATATGTACTAGGCATTCTATTTTTGTTGATGCCTTTCCTTTACCGGTGACGTCAAGTCCAAAGTCCACTGTGTGTGAGCAACCTTCTGCGAT
>JAHZNC010005104.1:0-11480 GCA_027744095.1 Zhuqinia jingwanae | reverse complement strand
GACACATGATCTGTCATAGCAAAAGCAAAACACTATATTGTTTGCAGTTAGTAAAGGAGCTAAATATCGCATTTAGAAGGGAAATTCCGGGATATTTATGCGGCATCCAAATATAAGCGTGAATTGTAGCAGAAGCAGATTATGAACAAGTAGAAAAGACTATCATCTACAGATCTATAAGTTAGCGTAAAATTGTTGTGCCTAATAATTTATGTAGTAGCGCTAAAATTGTTCAACAACTTATTTTTCTGTTGATTTTGCGGAATCGATTCCAGATTTCCTGAATGGTATACTTTGATTCAATTTTTATTTTAAAAAATGAAAAAAGAAGAAGTTTGGACAGCAGAGATATATACACCCATCTTAAATACACAGGAAATGAAAACTTACCAAAAGTTACACTTTTTATAATATTATGGTTAGTAAGAAGTCAAGTAATTTCCGAAACTAGTCAAGAAATTTTCAAGTGTTTCCTTTTCAAGAGTGAAGCACTAGAAAAGAGAGAGAAAAACTGTAAACTCATATAATAATAATAATAATAGGATAATAATAATGAGTAAGCTTTTATTTTAATAGAATAACTAATTGGGATTTCCTTTACAGGATTAAGACATTCGTTATGCTCGCATTACTCTGCAACTTTTCGGCGAGGTACATCATACAGGCATATGTACATATATTGTGCACCGCAGTAAATCAGAAAAAGAAATGTTGTAACAGTTGTTGTAACATAATTATTTTGAAAACACAATTAAACTGTTTTTGTGCAACAACATTGTTTACAACAATGTTTCAAAGTGTATAGAACCTTATTATTACTTATTGCCACTACTACTACCAAAAAGCAACTTTTGGATTTTTTCTTCTTCTTTGTTCCACCTCTTTTTATTTGGCAGGCTTCAATCTTTTGTTGGGTTGTCGCTGTATATTTATTATGATGGCACTAGATTCCTTATAGTTGTTCCTTCTGATTACTATTCACATTTAATTTTGTAATAGAGAGAGAGAGAGAGAGAGAGAAGAGGAAGCTTTTGAAATACTCAAGTATATGTATATGTATATAAACCAGTATGAATAAGTATCATGATAAGGTAAAAAAAATTATATTCACCACAACGTCAATCGGAATGCTTTTAGAAGAGTTAGTTTTAAGAGTAAAATGGAGAGAGAGAGAGAGAGGGACATTTTCTTGCATTATTTTCTACCATTGTGATTTGGCTTAGTTCCGCTGCTGGTGTTACAACTACAAAATACATACCATACCACCACCACCACCTCGTCGTCGTCGTCATTATAATGTTCTCAAATTCAAACAAAAGTTTTGTGGCTTTTTGTATTTGTTAAGGAAAACGCAAGAATATCAAGTCATCATTACAAAAGACCACAAGGATTACGACAACTGGTTCTTCTTGAGTTTTGAGTAGAAGAAGAATAAGAGAAACAAGTACATCACAAAAGTTGATGATGAAGATGACGAGTTAATTCAGCCGAAAGCACTTGAGCTTGCTTATATATGCCTTCTTGTTTTTGAGATGCTTCCATATCGTCTTCTCCCTCTCTTCTTGTTCTTCTTCGTCTGGCAATATGGCTTCCTTTGAATAGTATTCATACAACAAACATACATAACTGTGTGTGCCTGCCTTTCTCTCTTCACACACCATCGTTTCTCCGTGGTGCTCCTCTTTCTGTCTTATTCTCCCACTTGTCCTCATGCTTCTTCTTCTCATCATCATCATTATGATCACCACCATATTCTCGAAAATTAAGTTGTTCAGCAGCAAACATAACAACAACAACGCCAGCAGTATACTTTCTAAGAATGTGATTTTTCTCTTGTGTTTTAATTGAATTGTTTTCTAAAGGAACTCTACTAATAATTGAGCAAGATGCTGTTGAACATCTTGACATTGCTTGTTGCTTATTCATCATCATCATCAGCAGCAGTAGGAGCAGAATCATCATCATGATTATTATTATGGTTTTACGCAGTCAACACAACACACACATTCATGCATTTATTTGGTTGTTCTCATTTTCCTGGTGTCTTCTGCACCAAAACACAATTATCACAATGGGGCTAAAGTGTATACGTAACAGTTGTTGTTTTACAAAAGCATATTATATTATAATGTATATATTGAAGTAAAAAGTAAAATTGGGCAACAACTTTTGTTCAAAACTAAAAGTAATTGAATTGTTTTCTATAAATGTCCAAGTCATGATTCATGACTCAAATAGAACATTGTTCATAAGGTTTGTTGTTTGTGGCGAAAGAGAGAGAGAAAAAGAGGATACTTGTGTAGGTATAGGTTGTAGCTTGTCTATATACATAATATACAACTAGTAGTTGTTGTGGAAAATGGTAAGTTTTTCTTGTTCGATCATGTATTCAAAAGCAAGTCACACACTCGCAGCAGGAAAGAGCAGCAAAAGTATAATAATTTGGAGCTGAATACATTATTTTGATTGTTTGTTTTTTTGGGTGAGTTTGATATTCCTGCTGCTACTGCTGCTACCATAAAAGAGGGCAAACATTAAATACATATAATAATGATTGTTGTGTGTATGCGGAAAACAATGATTTAGTCGTTCGTTTCACTTTATTAATGTTTTCATATTAGATTCGCTGGTTTGAGGTAAAAGTAGAACAATGGCGTCAACCCAGGTTTTCGTCAACACAAGAAACGAAATGAGTTTCTCTCTCGATTGAATAATATATTATTGAGAGTAGTGTGCGTACTATGCTCTACATTGTGTGCAATATGGCTTCATGGCAGAAAATTCTGGTTACGTATTTATTTATTACTACAACTATAACTATATATTCAGAACTCGGACCATGCCGCGTGTCTTTGTTAGGGGTTGTTTGTACGAACAAAAAATGAAACGCCGTATTATAGCACTTCGGTAAGGTGTTTTTCAAAAAATAATTTGCCATTTGCTGCGTGCGTGTTTGATGCATGTGCATACTTCACTTGAATTGAAAGTGCTTCACGGAGAGGACAGGAACGTGAGTATGATCTGAAGCACAAGATAAAAAAATACTGACAAATCGCACTATTTACGTCGATCTAAGTTTGGTTTTTTATTGTTTTGTATTTCCACTCTGGTAATTAATCACAAATTTCAAAATAAACGCCAAGATTTTAATACAAACCCTTACGTATATAAAAATAATGTTTGCCTCTGACGTGTCAAGATAAACTAAAAAAAAATTAAAGAGAAAAATAAAACGTTAGTATTTTAAGGCTAATTTTTTTGGGGGTTATGATATTTTACACCAGCTTTACGAACTAAAAGATGACAATGAATATTAAAGAATTAACATGTAGGTGTTAAATTGTGTTTTAATCCGTAATTCCATTGTAAGTTTTAATCTAACAAATGCCAACAAAAAACATGCTACAACTATGCAGCCAGTGTTATGTGTGACAATGAATATTAAAGAATTAACATGTAGGTGTTAAATTGTGTTTTAATCCGTAATTCCATTGTAAGTTTTAATCTAACAAATGCCAACAAAAAACATGCTACAACTATGCAGCAGCCAGTGTTCTGTGTATAATATAAACGAATAAAAAATTATGCCACAAAAACTGAAAATTATGAAGAATATTAAAAATGATGAACACAGAAAGGTAAAAAGAAAAGACGCATAATAATAACAATAATATTATAACCACACATATTCAAGTGTTCAGAATAAAATCATATATAATACGTAATTCTAAGACGCTTTTTAAAAAATGATCTAAGCAAAGAGAGAGAACTCAGAAAATGAATATTCCTTGAAAAGATAAGCGTCAAAAGATTATTCAAAAGAAAGAAAGAACAAAAAAAACGTGAACGACTCGACTCTGCTGTATCATCTTTATTCAAGAAGTTTTACAATATGGAACACAAACGAACAATACAGGAATAGTAACAAAAAAATATATAACGACAATAATAATAATAATAATACGTAGTAATACAATATATTATTCTATACTTAGTGTGTGTATCTGTATAATAATGATATGTATACAGGTTTTTATTATTCAAATAATAATCTCATTATTACCTCAATTATTTTACATAATGCGGAGACCATGATCTTCTCAATTCATTTCATAAACTAAATAAAATAAAAAATTCTATTTGATGTTATAAACGAATTATTTTTATTATTATTATTAGGCATGAATAAAGTGACACACACACACAACATACACATTAGAAGAAAAGTAGGAAAGAAAAGGCTTAAAAGGTTTGAAAACTGACACTTGAGTACAAAAACGGTTTGAAGCTATAGGTATATAGTAAAAAAAACTTAGCATACAAATAGATGTAAAGTGTGGGTATATAAAGCACATTATACAGATAACTACTAATACAGAGAGACATAAGGGCTCTTAAGCTAAAAAGACGCATTTAATACGAACCTTTCTTTGTAAAAAAAACTTTGCATGATAATGGAACGATGATGACTTTAATTTTCACTATAAGGCCAACATAAACTAAGAATTTGAGAACAAAAGATTGAGAGACAGAGTGTACCTTAATACAAAAAAAAATATGCATACTTTTAAGCGGTGCAGTTGATGTTTTTCTATATAAAAAAAATTTCGAGCGAGAATTTTAGGCAGAAATGCAACGTGAAAATTTCTGAAAAGTAAACACTTGAAATTATGGCTACATATGAGCATAAACATACACAGATTGTAGAAGGAGAATATTGGGCAAAATATAAACAACTGACTTGGGCGTTGCGTTCTTTTTAATAACCAACTTTACCCTCCGTCATCACTACTTTTCAAAAAAAAAAAATAGAAGATACAGAGTCATCTTGTAATGACTCAGGATACCCATAAATATTTTTACAAAGAGAGCAGAAGGAAGAATATTTCAAGGTGCACCGACACCGATAATAATATGCGACATACATACCTGAGCTTGTAGTATACCGTATAAAAATACTTTTTAAAGCTATTATCAGCAAAGCTACCAATGAAAAGTGGTAAAACCTCCAATAAAGCCAGGGTAAAAAAAAAACACATATCACTTGCATCACATCGCGGTTTTTATTTTCTCAAGAAAATCGTTTCTCTTGTTTTTCCTGTCTTTCATTCTTTATCTCTCTCTCTCTCTCTTCTTCTTCTTCTTTCTGAAGACGCAAGAAAAATCTCATAAAGGACCAAAAGTAAAGTAGTGAGATAACAATGGATTCCAAGAAAAGAAAGAATGAGAGATTCTAAAAGATTACTGTAACTTATACCTATCATCTTCTTATTTTAAAGAAATCCTCCGTAAAAGAATAGACCGTGTGTGTGTGTTAATACTACACATGACGTAAATACACAGGATACATATATCTCTTCAAATTCTCACGTGAACAACAATAAGAATAAGTGTTTTTACATATTATCCAGTACACATACCTTTGTCCTCTTATCGTTGTCTTTTACTTTTTTTCTTCTTCTTCTTTCATTTTTACCTTCATCTTCTCTTATAACTAACTTCTTATATGAATGTTTGGTATATATATATGTATATATGTCGTTCTCTTTTTTTGTTCGTGAGAGAATTCTACAAGCTGTCCCAGCCTGCGTGGCGTCGCTTTTCAGGGGTCAGCTCTGGAATTTGACCCTTTGTTTAAGATACCTATTGTCATGTGCTTTTATTCCTTTTCTCTCAACAAAAGAGCAAATCTCTTATAGCTCCGTCTTTACTACTACTACTACTATTACTATTACTACTTGAGTATCATCCTGATCTTCCACCATCTCATCTCATTTAATGTATATTAGGTATACACATATAAATACAAATACAAAATTTCCAGCATAGTCAGCAATATATTTTCATTTGCTATTCCATTCTTCATCTTCACTATTTTTTCTCCTGTGTCGCCGTCGTCATCTTCCTCTCATAAAAATTGTCTTTTCATTTCCCCTTCCTCACTTGTTCAAGAAAACGAGCAACAATGCCTTTTTGTACACTACAGTCACACAGCTCTTTGTACCTTCATAAATAATAATATGGAGTTTTACCATTTATTATTGTTATCGTTATTATTACTGCTTGCTGCTGCTGCAACTGTTAGAGTAGTCGTAATCGTAAGTAACAATTACCATTAAGTTTATTAGAGTTAAACGTGAATGCTTGTGAAGTAGTAGTAAAGTAAGTAGGTACGTTTTTATATCATTATACTACGTAGTTGTTGTAGGCAAATTACATTTATGAAGGCATGCCTGAGTGAACGACTTGTTTTTATACCTGCCCATTTACATCCATCCATCCATGATGATGCCAGTTCACACAAATATATATATAGATAGGTACATATATATCCCTTCAGGGTACACCTTTCATTTTATTTTTATTTGGGAAGGAAAAGGTGTGTAGCATGAGCATCACGACATAACGACCAAGAAGACGACGTCAACAACTTGACTCAGGAGACAGAGTGGAGTCGACAAAGAAGATGCCGATGAATGATATTTTTTTTCTTATTGCATTATTTTCTTGCCTCTCTCTCTCTCTCTCTCTCACTCGCTCCCTCTTACTTTTTTCCCTATCAAAAAAATGTGTACTTTGAAAGTGTACATATAGTAGTAATAATATAACATACAATTATCCAACATCATTATCCAGCTATCCATGCGTATATTTACCCTGAGCATGTTATGTGCTCAGAATGATGAAAAATGGAATCTTTACAGCTTACAAAACTAGCAATGCTTCATTTGGCTCAGTTCGTGTGTGTGTATATAAAAATCCTGGAGAATCATCATCTTTGGTATATGTACTTAGAAGCGGCATTGCTTGCATGAATACTTAAATACGATAATACCCATGAAAGACTTGTTTTTTTTGGGACGACGAAGGTACTTGCTCATCCTCAATCCTCACACGTCAAGGCAGAAAAATTGTCAAGCCAGACTTTGTGGAACCAGCATTGCCGCCGCCGTCGTCGTAACTTTTGTACAAGATGACAAACCAGTTGAATTGAATTGCAAGAGGGGAAAAAACAGGTAGAATGCATCTTGTTGCAGCAACAACAACAACAACATGTGCTAGAAAAAAAAACTACAATAGACATTATGGAGACTTTTGGGAGAGCGTATAATGTTGTCCTCTTAAGTTTAGTTTTCCTACAATAATATATTCTACTTTGGCATGGTCCGCACTTTTGTGTATTATTATTATTACATGCTTTTAAAGAAATGATGATTATAAATGGCATATGGAGGAGAAATTCATTCAAGAGAAGAGAATCCCTTCAGAATACGAGAGTCAATAATATTAAAAGGAATGACAATAAATGGTGATGGGTATATAAAATTCTAAAAATACACGCATCTTTGTTTTGAGCAACAAAACTCTTCCATTCAGCTTTAGAATGACCAACATCATTTTATTATGTATGCATTATTATACCTATGCACATTTACGGTAAATAAACAAGATGAAAATATAATACAAAAACGTAATAAAGAGTTGAATTTATTTATTGTATATGCTTTTAGTTTAGATACGTATTTTATTATTTGGTTCGTGTGCCACAAGTGATTTATATTATTATTGCTCAATTTTTTTAATTCTAATTGCTTTCACTTTGTAAATGCATCCCGAGTACGTATTTTTGTAATGACGACAAATAATAATCCGTCTCACAATCCTTCTCATTCTCACAGTTTCATTTTCTCATTGTTTCCCATTGCTCTATGATTACACTTGGCTGCTATTTTTTCCTCCCATTTCCTTATTTTATTTTGAACAATGATTCCTCTTTTTGTTCTTTTTCTAATCCATTACACATTACACAAAATTCCCAAAACAGATAATAATATTGGAAAAGCGGGAAAAAAGGAAATTGATGAAAAAGCGATATGCTTACCTCTCCTTTTCTTTTTTCTCTCTCTCTCTCTCTTGATTTTCGTATTACATTGATTCCCAGTTAGTGTTAGTAGCATAAAGTATAGAAATAAAGTAAAAGGGAGGGAGAAAAACAAAATTAAAGAAAGAGTAACTAAAAATAAAATGAATAAAAAGAGAAGGAGTAGAGAGGAGTGAGAAAGGAAATAGGGAACAAACTACAATTTTTTTTGTGCTACTGTGTTTTTGTTTGGTTAAAGGGAAATAAGAGTAAGAGCGAAAAAGTATATAGTAGTTGTGTATATATGCATCATGCATGTATGAGAAGATTGAATAAAGAATGAGGGAGAGAGAGAGAAAGAGAGAACGAAGTAGGTAAAAAATACAGGAAGACAAATATAAATGGAGAGAGAGAAATAAAGTTGTAATGTTAATGTAATGGGACTTGTATTTAGAATATATGTGTATATACGTGTGTATATGAAGAAAAGAGTATAAGATGGAAATAGGAGCTCTCCTTCTTTTTTCTCTCTCCCTCTCTCTCTCTCCCTTTTCTCGTTTGTCTGAACAAACTAAGGGAAAGAGTTGTTCCAAGATTTTCGGATTGTATTGTCCTTCTTTTTCCTGGAATGTTTGTTGTTCTCGAATAGAATTGAAAAAGGCATAAAAAGAGGAGGTGTGTTGCAGAGTTGCGAGTCTAGTAGAAAACTTCTTCTTTTTTTCTCTCCTTTTGGTGGTGTAGAGAAATATGCACATATATTATGAATATCTACTATAACATTATATCCAGTGTACACCTACACATATAAGTACATAGTTGCATCGTTTTTTCGAGATCACAAAATGAATACATTTGATATAATATGTGATCGTATTATTCATATACAAGGCCTAAATTAATATAATCCAGTGTGTGTGTGTCTGTGTTTGTGCGCTGTTGTACCCATTTTACTTTTCTTTCCCGTTTTTCGCTTACCTTTACCAATCTTCATCAGCATCTTTCTCTCTCTGTCTCTCTCTTTCAGTTTCCTTTCTTGTTCTGCGAGGCTCCACACAGCACACACGCATACACAAACCAAACAAACATTCCATATGTGAAAAACGTACTTTCGTGTGTCTCTTTTTCCTTTCTCTCCGTCACATTCAATTCCATTTTCTCCACTTTTCCTCTGTTCCCATTCTTTTTCATCATCTTTCTCTTGATATTTATTAGTAAGTGTACAAAACTTGTTAGATAAAAGCATCAGACAGAGAGAGAGAGAGAGAGAGAGAAGCAGGAGAAGTAGTAGTAGTAGTAGCATCTTTTTAAAGAATCAAGAAAGAAGAGCAAGCGACAAGAGTAAAAGTTGCATAAGAAGAAGAAGAGCGCGACAAGGAGAAGAGACAAAAAACGAAAGAAAAGATACAGTCGCACAAAAGTAGAAAAGAGCGCAAGACTCTTCTTCTTCTGCTTCCTCTTTCTTTCTTTTCTGCTCCCTCTCTCTTTGTCCGCTATAGTTTCTTTACATTACCAGTCACCGTTACGGTAATATATCAAGGGATTTTTGTACACTTGTTAAAAAAGAGTCAACAACAACAGAACAGAGAGAAAAGAGAAGCAGGCAGACAGGCAGCAGTAGCACCAGGAGAGTATGTGTAGTCGACTAACAAATAATATAAGTGATGAGATGCAAAAAGTAGAGTAGAAGAAGAAGAAGAGAGCTTGTGCTTTATCTATATCAAATCTATTGTCATCACACTTTTCATTTCTTCGTTTTGCTAGCATTCTCATTTCAATTCTCCTTTTCTCTTCTACCCAATTATTTATATTCATACCCCTTCTATACACAGAGAGAAAAGGGAGAAAAATAGCTGATAAAAGTAGGAATGAATAAAAACGGATGAAAATGTTGATGTAGTAGTATGAGTTGCTGGAACAAGAAACTAATATATTATATGTGCTCGAAAAACTTTATTTTGTCATTAATTTGTGCAACTCGCATAATTTCAGCGCTGTACATGTGTGTGTGTCAGTAATGAAGAAATAATTTGGAATTGTATATATAAAACATGTTTTATTATTATTATACTTTAAAGTAAATAATATGCATTTAATCATTTGATATTTAAATATATAAGTAAAGTTGAATTATCTACCTTTGCCTAGATTTTTATGATCATTTTATGTTGTGGCCTAAAAAGAAACTATGTTGCTGCTGTATGATGGCTTAATAATAGTTGGTTTTTTGAATTGATTGTGCAATGTTGCACGTTGTATTGTGAATGATGCCAGAAGCACAGTATATATGTATATATATCATGATGTGCATGTGTAGGTTGTATGTATACATGAAATATTGAAGAAAGACAGGGAGAGAAGAGAAGGATGAAAAAGCAGAAAATCCTTCTTTGATAAAAAGAAACAAAAGAAAATGCAAAGTCATCAAAGGAGTTTCCTCTGTACCAGCAGGGGTAATGTGGATTATGTGAAAACTGAACAAAAATATATATATTCTACTTGAACAACAACTGACGTTCAAAAAAAAAGCACAAAAAATAAGAGAAACCAGAAAGTTTGAAAAGTTACTTATTACATATTATGTTCCTTTTCCAAGGATTACCACAATTTTATTATTTTTAATGTATCTAAACTAGGCATTTTTAGTGTATAATAATAATTGACGAGGTTGATCGATTAGAAAAAAAATATATGTATTTCTGAGAAGTTACATGTATGTAGGTACACATGCTGACAGTTTGCAGCCGTTCTTTTTTTTTTTTTTTTTTTTTGATAATTATACTGTTATAGTTAGCAAGCAAGGAAATCTCAATTGTAACTTTAAAAAATGATGAGATGTCTTCTTTAGCGCTTATTTTTAATAGGTGCGTTTTCAGTTGGTATCATCTATTCCCTTAAATTACATGCTATTTCCGATTTAATCAAGCAATTCTCCTCTCTGGAAAACTGTGAAATTGGGAAAACGTGTTCCTTCTTTTGAATAGGGTTGATGAAAACGTGAGTTCACGTGAAATCCCGTAATTAAGTGTTAAATTGGAAAGAAGCAAGTACAGTGAACAAATGCTGCTGAAACATGAATGTTAATTTCTTGAGAAAAATCCTGAGATGCGTTAAATTCACCGTTACTGACAACATAATTATCATCACACTCAATCAGAATATAAGGCTAAAAGAAAAATGAAGGAGAAATTACATGAAATAGTAATACGCCAAACAGTATTAAAACGCATATGATGATCACACAACGAACACATAGGCAAATCGCAAATGTCCGGTTTTTCTTGGATAAATTTAATGTCATACAATAGCCGAACGTACAACGTAGTGCGAGTAAAACTAAAACGGAAGTAAATTATTTATGGGGATGGGAAAGGTGGTGAACTTAAAAAAATAACCATACGTTGAAGTCAATAATCTTCTGATTATTTATAAACTTACCACCTGTTCAGAAAATATGTATATCGTCCAACATCAACAACTTTTTTTGTTAATTTCCCACATTTAATTGCATTGATGACAAATTGGAATTGAAATGCCTCCCGTTAATCTCCCCGAGTTTTCATTCTTCCATCCTTTATATGTGTAACAAAGACCCTTTTGAAATTTTATATCAAGCATATTA